>CM063244.1:29494240-29730594 GCA_032158295.1 Pycnopodia helianthoides
AACGGGCGACGGTAGCACAAGTTGGACTCCCAGTCTTCATTTCACCATGGAGGAAGACAATTTTCTTCCTTCATGATTTCACCATGGTAGACCATGGAGGAATAAGAAATTTTCCTCCATGGGTAGACTCATCTCTTGATTATTCCTCCATGATTTCACTGTGTGTTGTATAACTAATCCACCGATACTTTTGATCATACTGCCCTCTTTACATCACAAAGCCCTTTCGCGCTGCCATCAACTTGGTCATGTTCCCTGTATCCAATATAAAAGTATCGGATGCTAACATTCATTGTACAAAAAGGAACCAGACTAATTTTCCGTCCTACCTCGGTTTGGTTTCATTGATTTTAATGGGGAAATCAAGATGGCTGCACCATGATAACAGTATTGTCATTGATACCCTGCCGCAAGGCCAACCATAGAGCAAGGAACAGTTTTTGGCAATAACTAAAGCCAACTTATTATTAGTCTCCCCGTCTGCAAATGTTTTTTGAAGCATGCATCACATATTTTAGGTCTTCCCAGGCTCGTTTTGAAAACAACTATTTCGATGGAGACAAATTCCGTGTAATTTATTTTTAAAATGTGTTTGAGCTTTAAGGAATCACTTGAATTGCTGATCCTAAGGAAGTTTCAATACGAAGACACGCTTTCTTGTCTAAATAATTAAAATTGTATCCGGTTACTTCATTTTGTCGGTAGGGCCGGCGAGGCGTTCGATCCCTGGAAACATTTAAGCCTGCCAAATGGCCTGATCTGTGTAGGCAGTGGTGTACTTGAGCTAGCGTAGCTAGCATTGAACACTAGGTGAGAGTTGAATGATAGTAGTTTCAATTGGCAAGTGTTCATTCTTTGTAGTTTGATATTGTGCACAACCGAGGCATAGGCCTACCAGATCACAGTCAAACCATACAAATCAGCGGTATTGCGTTCACACATATGTGTTTTCCTTTAGTTATTTCAATGTCTGCATTATTTTAAGCAAGAGTTTGTATTAAACTTCTTAATGTTAAAAATAGCTGCATTTCAATTCAAAATCAAACTGGTCCTTCGACTCAGTTACCCGTACGTATCGACACTGTGACCGTAAAATCATTGATCTACATTATACTGTCAGCATAATGTAGATCAATGGTTAAAATGATACCGCCCTCTTGCGGCTGTTATTTTCCAAGTTTTTGTCATAATTTACAGCACATGTGTACATGAAGTTGATGGATTAAGCTACTTAAGCAATACAATCGATGACAAAAAGAGGATTACTGGCAAATACATACCTAAAACGACGGAAACAATAATGATCCAAAATAATTATTCTCTTTGCAGTAAATTACTTAAATAAACGATGATGTGTCTATTCGAAAATAGAACCTAAACGCTAACGACAAGCAATCAACAAGCTACCGACTTTTTTGTTAAAATCCAAAATAAATTATTTAAAAAACTGTTTTCAGAATGCATTATAAGCTTCTCTCCTCTAGAGCAGCAATCACAAGTTTCCATCACCAAGTCGAGGCTGGGAGGGAACAGTCTGTCCCTAAAAGGGCTTACAATAAGCTCTGTGCACAAGTCCGGGCAGAGACCCCCCCCCCCGCCAACAATTCATAATTAGATGACAATGATCAAATATCATGATAAAAAACAATAGAGCAACTTCTACATACACACACATTGTGTGCACGCAATGTTACGGAACTGTTTTGCAATATCGCCCTGCATCTCGATATGGTTAACGCTGCCAAACAACTGTTTTCAACAAACCGACTCATTACTTTAACATTTTCATGAGAGCAGAAACTAATCATATGGGGGGAACTAGCCTCATAGACTGTAGCAATCAAAGTCCTACATTTGGCGTTGACAACATTAAAACAGTCTTGCTGAAACCCGTTAGGTCCTTAAAAAACAAAACAATAAAGTAAAAACAACAAAGAGTACTTAGCAATGGTCAGACATTCATGAGCCGCGATTTTGGTTGATTGCCCTACGGAGTTTAAGGATGAAACGATAAAACACGAATAGAGGGCCCTTACCGGCATCCAAATAGTGCCCTTCTGGAACCGACTCACCACATATCGTTCTCCATCTCCGATTCGCTCGTCCCCAGCGACTTGCCTTAAAACCAAAGGCGCTGGGATGGGCAAACGTATCGTTAACGTTAATGCTCAGTCCCATGCTCAGTCCCATCATGCATCACACTCACACTGCAAGCACTGCACGCATGACGTACTTCCTGAACAAGAATCTGTGCCAGCTGATTAGCCCATCCCAGCGGTCCTGGATAGGCCGCTGGGGCCGAGCGAACATCTCCGATCCCTGGCACACCACGGGCCCTCGCCCTCATGTAACAAGACGGCTCCCAAACCATACTGGTGCAAATCCCAGTAAAATTGCCTTGAATCGTAATACTTGGGGCAGCCGGTAATCGAACCCAGACCCGTGGGCCAACCGGCATTTGTGTTGGAGACGGTACCAGCGCCTTAAAAAACCGAGCCAATGCGTTAGTGCTTGCCAGATCCAGTGCATTGTGGGTCGTTTGATCAATGGGATGTGAACCACCGTCCATGCGTGACAGAATTATGTCGTAGGGCTGGATGATGAGATGAGCCACCGAAACCAATATTGATTACCCAAAATTATTACCTCACTATTGACTGACTTTGAAACTTGTGTTTTGAGATTTGAAAATGCGAATCGAAAGTCAGATCTAAAAAATGAAAAATAAAAATAATAATCAGGTTTCCTTTAGTCAAAGATGGTAGCATTATACTTTAAAACCTTTTCAAAAAGTGAATTGTGCAAATAATTAACTATTAGGCTATTAATGATAAAATTTGAAATCTTGGGAAAATTCTTGACAATGACAGCATTTTAATAAAGGAAAGGCCACAAAAACTAGTTATCGATCAAGACGGATTACTACTGAACCAACAAATAAATCGGCCCATTGTCCTTCAAAAGTGCCAAAACTTATAAAGAACTTTATCGAATATCAAAACACGAAGAAAATTACAAGATTTAGGGAAAGATTGTTATTTTTACAAATAATGCGTTCGCAAATTGAAGTACTTTATTGACAATAGAGTTTAAATTGTTCCAATCATTGAACAACAGGGAGGGAGCGTTCGAACCACCGGAAACACTCCCAACGGGCCTAATCAATTTATACATGCAGTGGTATTATGTAGGATAATCATTTTCACAGCAATCTTAAGTAACGATCTAGCAAGGACAATTTAGAAACAATTTGTACTGGTTCAGGAGTTCTTAATATATTGCATTTGGCAAGCGGACGATGTCGAGAGAAAATGCTATAGCAGACGGCCAGGGGCGTTCGAAACCCGGATAACATTACAGCCTGCCAAAGGGCCTGATCTGTGATAGACAATGGTTTACATGAGCTAGCTAATAATAATAATAATAAAAGGTATTTATATACTGCGCTTTTCCAAAACATGATCAAAGCGCATTAACAAAGAAATGGATGAATTAAAACAAGCTAGTGCAAATCATAAATCTACAATTTAGGAAAGAGATAAGTTTTAAGTTTTTTCTTAAATGTAACAATACAAGAAGAATTACGGACATTAATTGGGAGACTGTTCCAAAGTTCAGCAGCAGAGTGTGAGAAGGCGTGTTTGCCATAAGTTAGTCTGGACTCGTGAGTGTTAAGCTGAGTTTTATCGGAAGAAGAACGGAGTCATTGACGGTGGTTTTGGCGAAGATGAAACATATCAGAGAGATAAGCATAAAACACTTTGATAGATTTTGTTAAGTAGTTCTGGTTGTAACGTTGCAATTGGCCAGCGGACCATTGTTTGGGAGACCTCTATAGAGTGCAGTGTGTTTAAATTGTCTTACTTTGTCGTTTGATGGTGTTACAATGAACCAAGGCGTAAGGCCCTACCAGATTATAGGTTACCTTGCCGGTTTGCTTGGCGAAGTACTGTACTGATTCAGAATTCTATAGATTGATTACTGTGATACCATGACAACCAAAGCCATAACCCTGCGAAATTCCCATAGCTCGTCAAAGACCAGTGAAATGCCAGTCTCAGCAGCCTTTGGAAAGAGACCACAAATTTTGGGTACGGTCCCTATGTCACGATCCCTAAAAGCACATCAAAAGTGATTACTCAGTGAGCCAATATCGAGTCAGGCAGTTGTTATTCCTCATGAAACATAGAAAATTCCGAACTTCTTCATTTACTTTCCATTACTGAACATCAATTTTTCGCATTGGCAAGTACGAGCCTCCAAAACGAGAGTGAGGGGAAAAATCAATATAATCAAGCTAGGCAACGCTATGGTGGAGTATAACGAGCTCAGATTTAATATGGTCACCCAATGTTATTCATAATGAGGCAAGGCATACAAGTGACGTCATCGCCATTTGGATTGCAAGTACTGTTTTAGTTTGGGACGAGATTTAGTAACGCATTTTTGGTTAAGGTCCCTAAAAGCAAGAGAAACAGCAAAATGGTGTTACCGTTTTCAGGCAAACAATTCAAAGGACATTGAAATAGTAACAATGAATTTACTTCTTGGACATTTCTTATCACGAAACCAATCAGAGTTAGGCGGTCATCCCAACCTCGGTTTGGACAAATTTATTTCAGTTAAGAAAAGAAGAAAAAAAATGTCTTCGAGCTTTTTGGTATCACTTGAAATGTGCAAGACAATTCTCTAACGAACAAAATCTACAGAGCAAGTAGATATTTACACACATGATGTTACCGCAAACCGAATATATATTGATACTCACCATGCAGTGCCTCAAAAACCATACTGAAATGTTGATCCTAAGTCATGCAGTTCATTTTTAAATGTTCATTTACGAACATTTGTAAGGATTTTCTTCCTTTTTCGATTTACTTTGAAGTCGTAGCATTTCCTTCATTGTTCGGTAGGGGCGCACGAATGGAAGGTGTTTGAACCCCGGAAAACATTAAAGCCTGCATGCCAAAGGGCCTGATCTATGATAGGCAGTGGTTTACATTAGCTAGTAGCTAGCATAGCAAACTTGGAGAGATTTTTCTGGTTCTGATGGATAGGTATCATAAAGGATTGGTAAGGATCAAGAACATTATTGTTTAATTTTAGTCTGAAAGCTGACTGATTATTAAGTTCTGTGAAATATTTCCCTCCACAGAAATGAAGTAATATTCTAGAAAACTGTATCTGAAAACCTAAAAAACGCAACAGCTGATTTCGTTTGTTACAACCAACATTAAAGACAATGTGTTTACATGATGAAAATAGTGCATGGTTTTTCACTATTTTCTCCTGACTCACACAATGGATTAAGCCCAAAGTTACACAGGTTTGTAATTTATTGTAATGGTTGATCACACAGAACATGAACACTGTCTGTCAACTCTACCAATCCTGTATAATACCTTGAACTTTGCAATTGACAATCGGACCCTTGTGTTGACAGTTAGTTTGTCATTTGATGTTGTTTACAGATCATATATTAACCTGCCGATTTGCATAGCGGAGTACTGCAGGGATTTGGCGTTCCATAGATTTAGTGCTGCATAAACCATGACTACAAAGCCAAACCAAAGATAACCTTGATTAAATTTACTGAAAATAATGAGCTTGAAGTTTGAACTGTCAACAGTACAAAACCGTACACGCATTAAAGGTTCTGCAAATCGTTAAAAGCATGCAGTTGCATAATTTCAATTCGATCAAGTCACAACTCCAACTATTGGGGTGAATATGGATTTTTGCCCTTCAGGAATTTAAAAGCACAGAATAACCTTTGACACAACACTCTCAAAACACTAGGGTCAGAGTTGACATGCATCCGGATACCCATGGGTCTGACCTATTTCTGTGTAAGTATGACCTGGAATCTGTGTCAAAATGACCCAGAAATGGATCACATTTCTGAAAAAAATAAACAATTAATTTGTGACCAGTTTGAAGGTAAAAACTAACCCACAAATGGTCAGGTCCGGAATCCGGATAAATTCTGATCCGGAGTTTTTTTTTAGAGTGAACTGAAACTAATGAGGCCTATAGCGTGGTGAGTAGATTTTGTATAAGATTTTAGAACACTTTAGGCCCAAAAAACAAAAACTTGTTCAGCGTTCCCGCCCGCTTCCTTTTAAGAGGCCGCCTCCTTTTTTTCGATCTCGGACAATAAAACAAAACAAAAAGCACACCGAAAAGGCTGACAACTATTTTGAAAATAGCCCGGTCGGTTGTCTTGAAAAATGTGTCGGGCGGCCATTTTTGAAAAAAAAGAAAAGAAAAAAACCTCCTCCTTCCTTTTGTTTTAAAGGCAGGACGGTAAACATGTTTTTAAAGCTTATTTTGTCTTATAACACTTTATATAAACTTCATCTGGGAAGTCTACACAGACGATGTACCAGAACTTTACGTGAACCTTAGAACTTTACAATATAACAAACTTGAACTTGATATCAGATAATGGACCACTTCAGTGCACATCTTCATGGTCAGGTGTGGTCCAAAGTTCACTTGCGATTCTTGGTTTATCAAGTGTATCCGTGCGTATTCAATTTAGGTGGTTTGCTTTTTTAAAGCTGTGTCTATAAGCCAGTTCAACTTCAACCTTTCCTGGGTTCTCATAGCTCCAATGCATGACTCATTTGTGTTGGTCTCACACACCGAAAAGTGAAGGGAAATTAATAGCAACGAGTACGATGTAAAGTCGCCACATTTTCTATTGAAACGCCTACTTTCGCCAACTGTAAGTAGGTACGACATGTAATAGTTATTTGAAACCAACTCTAACCAAAGATTTGTTGAAGTCATTTTATTAACAGGTGCGATTTGTCATGAAATACGAGTCTACTCTGGATTTGCCACTGCTGGTATATTATTACATTTTTCTGCATGGAATTTCATAATAGTCACTGTTAAACCCTAATCATCTACATGTAGATTGTTAATGGGATGTCCCAACATCCATGTAGACACCAACGTTGTCCGGTGTGACACTACCTTGCATTGTTTGAACGAGCATGCAACGATTACTTTTGGGAACGACGCGTCCATCCCTATTGGACTCCAATATTACATTGTGGAGCGTTGCGGATATAATTATGGCAAAAAGCAGGATGACACGTGACTTGTGTTCCACCAATCAAATTATAAGGATCTGTGGGTGTGTTTTATAAGCTGGTTTATTGAAGGAAGATTGAAATGGATAAAAAGCAGCTTGAACAAAATTACGCTTGTGGTGTTACTGCAAACAGGCAGAGGTGAGAATGTTTTATATTTCATGAGGAATTTAAATATTTATTGTTGCTCGTTATTATTTTGCAGACAAAAAGCATTTCTTGACGTTCAACAGTGATGGATACTCAATGGGAGTGGTTTTGTGGGATAAATTCCTCGTATACTGAGGAGTCTTTGGACTGGTCAGACAATGTACGTAACAACACGTGTTTGGTGAACGGAGTGGCGAGCATCTCTCACGGTATATTCCTCATCCTCTTCTCGCTCATTCTCCTGGTGGTTGGATGCTGCACGGGGTATCGTCAAGTCCACACTAAATATCTACTGGTGTATCCTGGCCACAGCATAAGATGGCTCATATCAGCATTACTCCTGGTGATCCATCTTGCATCCATCGGTGAGGGCATCATGACTGATGAGACATACAAAGTCTTGAATCAACCCACTCAGCCTCATCTGTACGTTCACAGTATCTTGAGCTTTGTAGCAGTATTGGTGTCCCTCATCTACTACCATCACATGGAACTATGGCAGATACCAATGATGTCCCCGCTACTTTTGCTGTATTGGTTGTCTTCCCTCGGAGACGATGTATTTCGTTTGTTAAGTTTGGAATATCAGGACCAGGTTGATGTTAACAATGTTCTATTTGACTTGACCGTTATCAAAATGTTCATCTACTTCTTCTTGCTGATTGTAGAGCTGAATGTTATCAGAACTAAGGTAGTGTAAATAATCAAATTTATCCAATAATCATGGATTAATGTTGTAATGCGCGTAAAAGATAAGGGGTCTGCCCCGGTGTTTCTGGCAGTGGCTGCTGAAAGTGCCTTGTAAACCCTTACAAGGTGTTACACAAATGGGTCTCATAATTCTAAAACTTAAAAAAAAAATCTTATAGGTTTCTCTTTGTTCAAACGCATTGATTACTTTATTGGTACATACATGCGCTATATAAGACTCTTGTATTATTAAACTGTTAGGGGACAAGCCAATTCCAGGATGCGTGTATTACACATCCTTAGTGTGGTGTATAAGCCTCTCATCAGAATACCTAGATAACGGAAAGTCACATTGTCATAATTTGAGATAAATTTAATACAAAATGGATGTTCACGGTACAAGAGAGTGTGTGCCCACACTTTACTGTCCAGATGACTACGAACAGCTTTTACCACCGATTTGCATACAATTAGACGTGTATTAAAACATCATACAATGGCTGAGTTTCTTCGGTATAATATTATAAAAATTGTTGTTGTTTTTCATCGAAGTTTTGCTGCTGCTTTCATCAAAATAAAAGGATTCCAAATGACCTGAAACGACACGACATGAAGTTCATGCATTACCACGTCAGCTTCTTCTCTTCGTTGTCATTCTGGTGGGCGAACTGGCTCCTCACGCTTGGATACAAGAAACATCTTGAGCTTGATGACCTGGGTGTACCCCCAAAACAACACGAGGCCAAGTTCAACCACGAGAGGTTTCGCAAAGCCTTCAGGGAAGAAATGGTAAATCTGAAAAGGAATCGAAAACACCCAACTAAGGGTGATGAGGGATAAAGCTGTGTAATAGTGCAATGCCATATGAAACATGTTGGTAGGGCTTTACACCCAGACCCAGTAATTGTAGTAAGGAACATGTTGCAAGGCGTCCTCCTGCCAACTTGTAAGCATTTACATGAACACTTCAAAACAAAAGTCTTGGCACTCCAGTTTCTTCCATCTTTCTTAAGCAAGTATTAGTATTTAAAGATACTTGAAAATGGGATTTGAGGTACAAACCATTTGCCACAGTCTTATTTCAAGCAAAGGTTTCCACGACGTATGTCCATTACTCTAAAAACTAACCTGGGTTCCTGGTCCCAGGGGCCTGACCCGTTTGTGAGTCAGTATGACTGAATCTGTGTCAAACTGACCAGTTTCCTGGTCAGCCTTACCTACCATGCATGAGATGGTCGTGTGATGGTCGTTTTTAGAATGCATCTTTGATTTTTCGAATTACATGTGTTTATTGGTATTTTACTACAGAAGAAAACAAACATGAAAGGTGGCGAGGTATCTCTACCCAAGATATATGTTAAAGTTTACGGCAGACGGCTGCTCTATGCAGCAATTCTGAAGCTCACGGGTGAAATGATTGCTTTCATAAATCCCCTTGCGATCGGAGCCTTGACGTCTTACGTTACCAAACTCAAGTACCCTACAGAGGGATCACCAGAAGTAAGTAAATAATGTCAAAGCTAGTATGTGTGCCCGTTCAATGTCCTGCCACTCGATGTGCCCGTTCACCGCCTACCACTCGATGTGCCCGTTCACCGCCTACCACTCGATGTGCCCGTTCACCGCCTACCACTCGATGTGCCCGTTCACCGCCTACCACTCGATGTGCCCGTTCACCGCCTACCTCTCGATGTGCCCGTTCACCGCCTACCACTTGATATGCCCGTTCAATGTCCTACCACTCGATGTGCCCGTTCATTGTCCTGCCACTCGATGTGCCCGTTCAATGTCCAACCACTCGATGTGCCCGTTCAATGTCCTGCCACTCGATGTGCCCGTTCAATGTCCTACCACTCGATGTGCCCGTTCAATGTCTTGCCACTCAGTATGCCCGTTCAATGTCCTGCCACACGGTGTGCCCGTTCAATGTCCTACCACTCGATGTGCCCGTTCAATGTCCTGCCACTCGGTGTGCCCGTTCAATGTCCTACCACTCGATGTGCCCGTTCAATGTCCTGCCACTCGATGTGCCCGTTCATTTTCCTACCACTCGATGTGCCCGTTCAATGTCCTGCCACACGGTGTGCCCGGTCAATGTCCTACCACTCGATGTGCCCGTTCAATGTCCTGCCACTCGGTGTGCCCGTTCAATGTCCTACCACTCGATGTGCCCGTTCAATGTCCTACCACTCGGTGTGCCCGTTCAATGTCCTGCCACTCGATGTGTCCGTTCAATGTCCTACCACTCGATGTGCCCGTTCAATGTCCTGCCACTCGATGTGCCGGTTCAATGTCCTACCACTCGGTGTGCCCGTTCAATGTCCTGCCACTCGGTGTGCCCGTTCAATGTCCTACCACTCGATGTGCCCGTTCAATGCCCTGCCACTCGATGTGCCCGTTCAATGTCCTACCACTCGATGTGCCCGTTCAATGTCCTGCCACTCGATGTGCCCGTTCAATGTCCTACCACTCGATGTGCCCGTTCAATGTCCAACCACTCGATGTGCCCGTTCAATGTCCTGCCACTCGATGTGCCCGTTCAATGTCCTACCACTCGATGGCCCGTTCAATGTCTTGCCACTCAGTATGCCCGTTCAATGTCCTGCCACACGGTGTGCCCGTTCAATGTCCTACCACTCGATGTGCCCGTTCAATGTCCTGCCACTCGGTGTGCCCGTTCAATGTCCTACCACTCGATGTGCCCGTTCAATGTCCTGCCACTCGATGTGCCCATTCAATTTCCTACCACTCGATGTGCCCGTTCAATGTCCTGCCACTCGGTGTGCCCGTTCAATGTCCTACCACTCGATGTGCCCGTTCAATGTCCTACCACTCGGTGTGCCCATTCAATGTCCTGCCACTCGATGTGTCCGTTCAATGTCCTACCACTCGATGTGCCCGTTCAATGTCCTGCCACTCGATGTGCCCGTTCAATGTCCTACCACTCGGTGTGCCCGTTCAATGTCCTGCCACTCGGTGTGCCCGTTCAATGTCCTACCACTCGATGTGCCCGTTCAATGTCCTACCACTCGGTGTGCCCGTTCAATGTCCTGCCACTCGGTGTGCCCGTTCAATGTCCTACCACTCGATGTCCCGTTCAATGCCCTGCCACTCGATTGTGCCCGTCATGCCCTGCCACTCGATGTGCCCGTTCAATGTCCTACACCACTCGATGTGCCCGTTCAATGTCCTGCCACTCGATGTGCCCGTTCAATGTCCTACCACTCGATGTGCCCGTTCAATGTCTTGCCACTCGTGTGCCCGTTCAATGTCCTACCACTCGATGTGCCCAGTTCAATGTCCTGCCACTCGATGTGCCCGTTCAATTTCCTACCACTCGATGTGCCCGTTCAATGTCCTACCACCGGTGTGCCCGTTCAATGTCCTACCACTCGATGTGCCCGTTCAATGTCCTACCACTCGATGTGCCCGTTCAATGTCCTACCACTCGTGTGCCCGTTCAATGTCCTGCCACTCGATGTGTCCGTTCAATGTCCTACCACTCGATGTGCCCGTTCAATGTCCTGCCACTCGATGTGCCCGTTCAATGTCCTACCACTCGTGTGCCCGTTCAATGTCCCTGCCACTCGGTGTGCCCGTTCAATGTCCTGCCACTCGTGTGCCCGTTCAATGTCCTACCACTCGATGTGCCCGTTCAATGCCCTGCCACTCGATGTGCCCGTTCAATGCCCTGCCACTCAATGTGCCCGTTCAATGTCCCTACCACTCGGTGTGCCCGTTCAATGTCCTGCCACTCGGTGTGCCCGTTCAATGTCCTACCACTCGATGTGCCCGTTCAATGCCCTGCCACTCGATGTGCCCGTTCAATGCCCTGCCACTCAATGTGCCCGTTCAATGTCCTACCACTCGTGTGCCCGTTCAATGTCCTGCCACTCGTGTGCCCGTTCAATGTCCTACCACTCGATGTGCCCGTTCAATGCCCTGCCACTCGATGTGCCCATTCAATGTCCTGCCACTCGATGTGCCCGTTCAATGTCCTGCCACTCGATGTGCCCGTTCAATGTCCTACCACTCGATGTGCCCGTTCAATGTCCTGCCACTCGATGTGCCCGTTCAATGTCCTGCCACACGGTGTGCTCGTTCATCGCCTGCCACTCGATGTGTCCGTTCAATGTCCTGCCACTCGATGTGCCCGTTCAATGTCCTACCACTCCATGTGCCCGTTCAATGTCCTACCACTCCATGTGCCCGTTCAATGTCCTGCCACACGGTGTGCCCGTTCAATGTCCTGCCACTCGATGTGTCCGTTCAATGTCCTACCACTCGATGTGCCCGTTCAATGTCCTGCCACTCGATGTGCCCGTTCAATGTCCTACCACTCCATGTGCCCGTTCAATGTCCTACCACTCCATGTGCCCGTTCAATGTCCTACCACTCAGTGTGCACTATAGGACAAAATGGAGCGACATCCTGCTTGAAAAGCTCTCTCATATTGGCTTCGTTCAGATTAATGATTAACTTACATCAACGAACCTTCCCTTTTCTTTGTCAGATCAGCCCAGGGCATCACGTGACTGTGAAAGAATTCTTCAATAATGGTTTTGTCTTGGTGGTCGTCATGTTTCTGGCCTCTCTCTTCAACTTCATTTGCTTACAGACTCACTTTTACATTGCCATAATAGAGGGTCTGAACGTGCGAGCTGCAATCCAGGTAAATCTACCAGAGTTAGGGCTTGTTGAGAGTCATTGCTGACCAAAGGTCCGAAACAAGGGTACAAACCTTAGGAGGTATGTTGGCATGATGGCATTTCCATCTTCTGGGAACCACTGGAGTTATAAATTTCAAGGAGCTTCTGGGAACAGTATCCTCAGCACTAGAGAATAGATCAAAGAGCAGGACTTATTGATAGCTGAAGAAATAACAGCTACTTTATCACCAGGCAGACATAACAAAAGTCTGAATGCAGGAAAAAGTATTAATCGTCCCATCCCTGTTAAGATATTTATCTTGCTCATTAAAAGGAGGGTATGTCTTCGGTAATTACTCCACAAATGAATGACCATAAAAACTTACTTGGTAAGAAACACTGCAGCTGTTGACAATCGAGAAACAATTCCCTTCTGAGGAACGTGCCTTGCATAAAACGTTTTCTCAGATTGTGTATTCTAATTACGGATTATTCTGCCTGCGTGGACATAACCGCTCCATGCAGATTTTCGGCGATACCTTAAACACGCTATCACATTTGAATTGAAATTTCAAAGATTAGTTTTATTGCATATAACTACATTTATGTAGGATTAAAACAATCGACCGGTTCCAAAAACTAAAGGTATAAAATTCCATCCTTGTATTACACACCTGTCGTGATGTGTACAAATAAAATAACTATCAAACATCATGCATGAAGGAGGAGATGATTTTCCTTTTTTTAATCTATCAAATGAAACTGTAACATCAACCAATATTGGTTGTTGGTTCTTGAGCTTATTAGTGGTATTTTCCCGTTTCCTTCAAATTAAGGCCATGGTCTATGAGAAATCACTGCGTCTCTCTACTGTGGCCACCACGGGTGGCACGATGAACATGGGACAGATCACCAATCACATGTCAGTGGATCCTACCGCCATCTACTTCATGTTTCAAATGGTCAACAACTTGTGGGCTGTTCCTATACAGGTCTGTAGAGTAACATTGAACAGTCATCACACTTTTAAAATATAATAAATTTAAAATCCAAGTTTAATGTTGCGTAGCTTTTGAAGTGCCACGATCCAACCTGTAAAGATAAATCATTATACATTTAACCACAATTGATTAAATTAACAATAATAACAGGGATAATTGACATTTACATAACGCTGGTGTCCGACATTTTTAACGCCCCTTATTTGAACATTATTACCCTGGTCAATGGGTCATTTTACTTTATTCCTTAAACCATCTTAGCTCCCTGGGGAGTATACAGCCTGTGCTGCAAAGTGTGTAGCGCATCAAGCTAAATCAATCACAACAACCATCTCTGCCCTCATGGAAACCCATTTACTCCTAGTGGGTGAAGAGGCAATTATAGGTGTCTTGCTCAAGGACACGAGTGTCATGACCGGGATTCGAACCCACACACCGATGATCTTACCACCAGAACTTGAGTCCGGTTCACCGGATCGCTCGGCGTTTAAGTCCAAAGGCAGGCTTTCCGGGAAAAACAATTGCTTAAATCCACACATTAATTTGTTTGTAAAAGTTTTTCCCAGGCTGTGTTTCTCATACGAACCGATCTCAATATCTTTACCAACAGCTTGCAGTTAATCTTGCACTTTTGTACTACCAAATGGGTTATTCAGCTCTGATTGGCGCCAGTATCTTCATCTTACTGAGCCCAGTCCAGATGCAGATTGCTTCCTTCATTGGAAGACAACAAAAGAAACTACTGGTAAGTTCAAAGGTCATCTTTCACACGTCTATAATTATGATTTACGTCATGATGTTTCTACAATGGACATTAAATATTTAAACGGGTGGAACTCGTCATAGACGCAGTAGTTGAGTTTTCATTATGATTACACCATCAAGAAGGCTAATAATAATAAACATTTTGTTAAAATAATGGTTCAAGGAAAAACCGTAACTCTAAAAAAGTATGTAAACACACAAGTTAATAGGGCTGTTGTAATTGAGAAATGTCATTTACAGTCTGTATCATACTCGCGGGCTTGTGCAACTAAAGCTGAGATTTGTATGCAGTCAAATTTCCCTTATCCAAATCGGCTGGTTTGGGAAGGGCTTCTTTCATGTCTAGTTGATGTGTACACAATGTTGTGTGATGCTGTGCTGTTTTCATTATTTTTTATTCAAATTAAATGAAATTTGGGGATCTGAAACTTTGTTAGTTGAGAAAATCTTTACAGAAAGTGACATGCTATTGTAACACCGAATTATTATTAATGGTTCTTAAAGTAAAAGTGGTTTGTGGACCGCTCGACGTTTACGATTAGTACGCTTTGGTTGTTGAGCAATAAGCTTTTATTTATTATGGCTATGGTGTTAACCCTTTTTCCAGCGCTGCAGTGACGAACGTTTGAAGAAAACGAATGAGTTACTTCAAGGTATCAAGCTACTGAAGTTATACGCGTGGGAGGGACTGTACTGCAAAGCCATCGAGATCATCAGAGCTAAAGAACTCAACTTCCTACTCAAGATAAACTTTGGCTTTATTTCAACAGGTACAAACTAAACCACTGATTACTCCTCTCCAAGCACATATAGTCGGACAAAACAAAAACAGCATATGCCAGATTTTGATAAACTCCTATTCTAACGGCTGGTCCAAATAAAAATTACCATAGTCGCTGCTATTTCAATATTAGACAATTTTTCAACCTTACCAGGAGCTTTTTCATTTCTCACATAAATCAATGTTAAATTTTTACTATTTTCATTTCTTTGAAATAGTTATCAACCTCTATTTTAACGTTGTCTTTCACCTTTATCTTGATTGAGAAACCATTGTAAATTACTAGAACATTTCTAACCTCTAGTTAATTAGCGAGCTAATGAGAGGTTTAGTTGAGGGTTAAGACACCCTTTTGGAATGTCGTGAGCTGCACTCACCGACATTGTAACTGTGTAACTTTCCCGCATGGTTCGGTGGTTTGGGAAACCACCGAGAATAATAAAGTTGTTATGGACCTTTAGTTTGAAAACTATGGGAAGCCATAAATGCAAAACAAAAAAGATTGCCACAGTTTGTAACAAGGGTTACACAAATATTCATAAATAGTGTTGAATTTGTTTGAAACAAAGAAAACTAGCCATGGAATGTATTTGTTTTAAATATAAGTTTGCAGAAGTGTTGAATTAGTATAGTATCTGTTAACACAATTTAATGCTTAGCTACCATTCGGCTGCCCATGCCAACCAGCACGGTTTGTTTATCAACAATAGAAAGGTCTATAAACACACCGGTAAAGGACAATTAATCGACAGATTCATTATGACGCAAACAATTTGTCATGTTATAAAACACAATTCGCTAGTCTTAGGAAACCCCCAGTCAAATGTAACGAGAAAAGTTGGCTATTTACAAGTTGATTGTCATCCATTTATCGACGCCTATTTTCTGTATTCTACCTCCCTTTAGTATGCTTGACGCTTTCTATGCCAGTTCTTGTGACGATTGTGGTAAGTGGGGTATAGCCATTAATAATCCACTTGCATGCTACTTCTTGATTTGACTTTTAATACTTATTCAGATAATTATTTTTCGATAATTACCAATCAATCAGTTAAAAATCAATTAAAACTTTCACTTGGTGCTCTAATTATTGTTTCAATATAGTATGTTTGCAATGCACGCAGTAGTTCCAACCACGTTTTAAATTTCAAAACGGCTTGATGTCCAATGGTTTAACTCAATCCATCCTTTGATTCTTTCTACTAAGGGATTCGGCACATACACCGCCCTCACCGGTGAACCCCTGACACCAGCCGTGACCTTTTCATCATTGGCTCTTTTTAACGCTCTTCTCGTTCCGTTAATGTCACTTCCCATGAGCTTGTTATACTTCATCAACGGCTACGTCAGCACGAAACGCGTACAGAAGTTTTTGGCAGCACCAGAAGTTGAAATGCATGGGAGTGAAACGGGTTATCAGGAACAAAATGGCGCACGGTGGGAGGCTGGCTCGGTAAGTACAAACTATCTCTGAAAAAGGGGTGAGGGGTAGGAGGGGGTAAGATGAAACAGGGTAGGCGGGGCGGTCTTGGCTGAGATGAGACCTGAAACATTACCGAGATTGGCCTATGGTATAACCACATTGTATAAAAGTGCCACCGATGCACTGACTTTAAGATTTGTTTTTTCATAAAAAACAACAAAATAATAATAATAATCACGTGGACGGCAGTCAAGGACTATTCCTTAACATTAAAGCCAAAACGAGCTTATTTACAGTTTTATTCTAATTAAATAAATGAGTTTTGTCACAACATTAAACATGGTCTAATTCTATTTAACTTTAGACCGTCTTTCCCAATGAGATTGAGAATGGAGTTGATAACCTCTACACCGTTTCTTGAAGCAGGCAGTAATTTGATTCGCAATTGGTATATTTCGCGGCATTATTGTGTACTTTTCTGCTTTGGGCAGGTTGGTTTCCAAAAGCCAAATTCAGATACAATCACAGGTAGTTCAAGTGAATCATCCGACGAATTGGAGGACACGGTAGAGACGTCCAAATTGATGCAAAAGAATGGCCGTAATGACGTCACGAAAGGTGTCAGCATTTTAGGGTATGGATCCACGGGTCCCGGACGCAAAGTGCAAAACGCATCGGCTACAAGATTAAAACATGGTGTCTCAATTAAGGTAAGCAAACAAAGATATATTCTCCGATGATATTGTGTGAATGCTTGGTAAACAGCCTGAAACAGTTCATATTCATGTCATTATACTAAAGAAGCTAGGTTTAAAAGTTACTCTTATATCATGAACACAATATTTGTGAAAATCATTCCATCCCCACCCCCTGCCTTTACTTACAAATCATTAAAGTAATGGTCGAAACCTTGGGAGTTCAAAACAGTAATTCCAAACAGTACCGGCACCTCAAAATAAACAGTAATGATGATAATAAAACACACTAATGGAGTAAAACTATACGAAACTTATTTAGATTTTGTTTTTAAAATGGTGTATTGCGTAATTAGTTTTTGTAACATAAGCTGTTAATATTAACTTGCCTCCAGTTAACGAAATGTGTCATTTATACCAACATCTCAAATTCAGATCATTCCCCCATAATATTCGTCTTGCAAAAAAAGCCATTAACACAAAACGTACAAAATATTGTATTTTCAAAGATAACAAACGGCAGTTTTCTGTGGGATCCAGAGACAAGTCATACTGTACTGTCTGATATCAATGTGGAAATACCAGAGGGTATGTATTTAAAAACAAATTCGCCTTAAAATTAATTTTTTAATTGATACAAAAACCGTTTCTGGACCAACGTTCGACATGGACCTATTGTGTCCGCCAACCAACTTGAACCGTTATGCAAATCTATTATCTCTGACCCTTTTTTCCCGACCCATTGTGTCCTACTATTCTGGTTTTGATGCTTAAGCGTTTACATTAGACCGCAAACAAAGTTTATTCATAATATTTTTAATGGACAGTTTAATTTATCGTTAACAGTGAACAGTAAACACTGAAACACCCTTTCATTTGATCAGTTAACACTTGTTGCTTTTTCTACATACAGGTAAACTGACTATTTTAACTGGCCAAGTCGGTTCCGGTAAATCATCTTTAGTCTCAGCAATATTGGGTGAAATGACAACTGTAACCGGAAATGTGCAAGTCAGGTATTTTACACTTTGATTGTAGGTCAGTCTGGACATCAAAACATTAAAGAACAAATAATGTACATTTACAAACACACAAGTCTTGTTGAGAAGACATGTTAACACATTGTTGCCATACAGAAAGGTAGCTAAATAAATAACAACAATTTGATTTAATATTTGTTCCATGCAAAACCTATATTCATATTAAAGTGTATGACATTTACTCCCATTCTAGAATAGAAAACTAAAGATAAACACTGCAAATGTCTTTGGTGATGAGGTGACAAATCACAAAGCATGGAAAATGCGTGTCTTGTCAAGTCGAGCTAACTTTTATTGCTAAAGTTTCCCCAAGTCCAGCTGCAGTACCCGGTATACTCTTATCAACGCTTGTCATTGAATGTCAATTGACTGTGGAAGTCTCGCGCACATCGAAAACATGAAATTAAAATTTCGGACGAGGATGCTTATTTTTAGAAACTCCATTTGCCAATCACGGCCGAAGTTGTGCATCCATCACATAGGTTTAATGACAACATGACCGTCAGTTGGGCAAAATTCTTAATTTTAAGCAAGTAACCGGAAACGGAGGTCAAGTCTTATTCTCGTGTTTTTCTTCGTTACTTTGTTGAATTGATTTTACTTTCATACTGTTTATCACTTAGTATTACATTGCCAATAACATAAACTTTTATAGCCATAAACTAAGTCAAACTAAAAATATGGAAAAAACAAAAATCACGACCACGTAAAACTCCATATGGTTGGGATCACATTGGCCCCGGAAGTTCGAATACTCATAAGACTTACATAGTCTACACGATGTGTTTTTTAAATTACAGGGACAGGAACAAGATAGCGTTTGCTGCTCAGAAACCATGGCTACTTAATACAAGTCTGCAGGAAAATGTACTCTTCTCTCAACCATTGGATTCCAAAAAGTTTGTTACTTGTCTTGTTGTCCTTTCTTTCTAAAATAATTAGCTGTTAATGAGGTACATTTGTCAAGTCTTGTTTCTTGTATGACACAATGAATAGCCCCTTGCTTCCAGCGGGTGAAACATGGATTAACGTCCCTTATCTATATGGCATGTCAAAACCCATAAGGGCTTTGTAACACGTGTTTAACTCATTAAGATTTGAAACTTGCACGATGGGAATACAATCTATTGGTGAGGTTTCTTGTACATAAAACTCCCTCCACGAGTTGTGGTGGTTTTTAAAAGAACCGGTGGCTTATTAACTCGACGTATAGAATGATTGTTTTGAGGAGAATACTGGAGTTTGTTGTATGCTGCTTTAAGTACTACCGATGAGGTTTTACTAATAATGTAAGCTTAGCTCAATGCTGCCCGAAGGCGAGGAACTTGAACAAGATAAGCTTGCACTTAGCTCTAAGATGCGAGCAGGTGGGAACTGGAACTGCATCCTACAGGAGTGAGTGGGAACTGTGTCAGTTGGTAACAAGCATATAAACGGGGAAGAATGGATCCTAGTGGAGACTGAGAGTCTAATTTTACTGGAGTATAAAATTATTCCACACACGATTCATGACCCTCACAGATACAAACGGGTGATAGACGCTTGTGCACTGCGACCAGACATTGATATCCTACCAGGCGGAGACCAGACTGAAATTGGTGAGAAAGGAATCAACTTGAGCGGTGGACAGAAGCAGCGAATCAGCGTGGCAAGAACCATGTACTCCGGCAGAGATATCATTTTACTGGTAAACCTTTTATACAAACAATTTCTTGCAATAAGAGACAATGCATGTAGAGCACCTAATTGTGACCAGATAACTGCTCGACCATTCAAGCTAGTAGCAATAAAAAGGTAACCTATATTCATTCTAGAGTTATTAGGTAAACAAGTTCTACAAAAATACAAAGTATATTTCTTTGCCCGCAGGACGATCCACTCTCAGCCCTTGATGTCCATGTTGGTCGCCATTTGTTTGAGGAGGGTATCATGAAATTGTTAGTGAGCCACCGACAGACGGTTATTTTGGTCACCCATCAACTTCAATATCTCAGCAGAGCAGACTTGGTAAGTCAGAAAAACTATCCAGAACAAATGGGACGCAATAGAAAAGTCTACCAAAGTCTAGCCAAACTATAAAAGTAATAAACAGGCAGATGATGTCAATGACTTTGACTGTACAGCCTGCCATATAGTCACTGCCGAGGCCATATTTCGGACACCGCCTATAGCGACCTATGAGACAAACAGTCACGAACTGTATTCATTTAACCACGTAATGCATGGTTAAATATCCAAGCCACAAACTGGAAAACATAATTGGACAGATTATTCATTACAGACATAGCTGCGACCCTACCTACGCTGTGACTGATGGCTCATACAAAATTATTTCACTAAAATTAGCTCAAAATCTGGCCCCTCCGGTATAGAAAGGGGACAAAAATAGCAGGTAAACATTTACAACATGCGCACATAATTGTATATGCAAGTTTGGTATCCGATGCTTACCAAGTGCTGTCCTTTTAGCTAATCTTCTCAGTCCCGTATGTTCTCAATGAAGCGATTGAAGGGTTTGGACCTAGACTTGTTGAGCCGGTCTCAAAGGATTTGTGAGAAATCTTAATCAAATTATATAAAAAACAACCCCAAAACAGATCCGGAATCAGCTATCATACATTATAGTGAGATATGTCAAATGTAAAAACCAACAAACTGGAAATTACAAATCGACAGATTTATCGGTTACAGAGTTAGGTGAGACCTTTACGTAGTGACTAAAGTAGCTCCTACTAAATGAAAAGACGTCACGAAAAGAGTATCTTCAGTGACTAACCCTTACTGTCCAAAATACTTTGATATCCAACTGACAAAGTGAACAATTTAGAAGGACTGGGGCTGGTACAATAAAGTACTGATCACTTGTGGCCAGACACGCCAATCTTATATATTATTAAGTACAAACATGTTGGTGTGTTGAGTCACACGCTAGCCAAACTGCCTAGACTGTAGGGTTTTTAATATATATATTTTTTTAGATCATTGAAATGAAAGATGGTAGGATAGCCGCCCAAGGTACGTTAGATGACATCATCGCTGCTGATCCTGATATGTACAGCGAGTACAACAAGGCTGTGGAGCTAGCCACCGAGTCTGAAGCCGAGATGGAACAGTCTGGTTACGAATCGGATTCCGTGAAGGAGGAAAGAGCGCAACTGTTACATCAAGTCAAGACTGCAATCATGACAGAAAAACTGACTAAAGGCAAATGACATATAGCTTGATCAATTTCAGTTTGCTCAAAACACTACGGCAGTGTTTCCCTTTCCCATTCAATGTGAAAATATGTCAGAATGTAAATACTATGTACTAATGTAAACATGCTCATGTCATGTCACTATAAAGAGCTTGCTCTATGATGTCCATCTATCAAGAACGTCGGATGTGCATATGGAATTATTCCTAAACGATGCATTCTTGTCAGTTTGCAGACTGCATACATGTTCTTTATCATCAGTTTTGAATTGTAAACCACTTTGCTTAATTCATCAGCTAGAGTCCAGTTTCACAGAGCTAAGCATAATAACTAAGCACAACAAAATTATGCTGACAAGAATAAGGTTACCAGCCAAATTACCATATTACATGTAGGCCTACCAATTGTGACTATCCTGCTCATTTTTGCTAAGCAGATATCGTTTGAAGGCGATTCTTTTCTGCTTAAGCAGCTCTATGAAATTGGGTCATAAAGAAACATCTGCTGAACGGTTGTTGTCCTTCAACCTTTTCTTGTTTTATAATTATCAAACTTTGTAGATGCTGTGATTGATTTTGCTAATCATTTCCATTTCTTATTGTATGAAATAGATGGAGATCAGACAAAAGTAGCTGGAGATCTGATGGAGAAGGAAGAGATGGAACGAGGCTCTGTGTCTTACTCTGTGTATCTATACTACGCCATGAATGCAGGCTGGTATGCAATCCTACTCGGTGTTATCTTAGCTGCGGTCAACACAGGGTTCCTAATTGGAACCAATTTCTGGCTCTCGGCCTGGTCAGAAGCCGGTCTTAGAAACGAAGTAAGTTCACAAAATAGGAAGGAGAAATACATGGAAACGTCTGAAGTGTCGTCTTAAATTTTGATGTGTGAACTTTAAATCAAGTTTAAATCTTTATTTATGTTTAAACCTATACTTCAAAGTTTCATTTTGTTGAATAATGGCAATAATATTACTTGGTTCTCACATATAGCTCACATATCCTGGTTGCTATAGATTAAAGCGCTTTACAACATTATTATATTATCCCTGTTCTTCAGGCATACTTATTAATAGAACATTCCTCTAACTTTCTCAATTACCTGGGGAACATACAACACCACGCTGCTTCTTAGTCGCTCAGATTCCCATTTTTACAACTGGGATAAGAGAAGCAATTAAAGTTGAGCGCCTTGCTCGATCTCTTACTCCCATGATTCAGTCATTAGAACCTTAGTCTGATGCACTAGAACGCTCAGCCATGACACGCCACTAGTAATCACCAATAGTCCAATATTGGACGAGCAACTAGGTGGTGCCTTCGGTGTGCTAGGCCCCGTTATCCAAAATGGCCTGCCATTCTTTTTTGCCATTCCATTAAGATAGACAAGTGTATTACAAGAAAAGGAACGTCAAGTTGATAGACAACAGATCAGACTTGTTGTAAACGAGGAGAGACGAGGAAGGTGTGGAGGGGAGGGAGCAGTCTTAGAAGACTAACCTCATATACATCGAGGCAGAAGTCTTTTCTCAGCTTCCTCAAAAGAAAATCCCGATTGCTGCCACTGCCTTCGCTGGTTAAGGTCTAGTGGGCTAGAGGGTGCCAGAAACGACCGTGACTCTCCGGTCTACTCTTGCGGTGTGCCTACGAGGTCAAGGAAATATGATTTAAGGTCCAATGGTGAACGATTACTTCGACATAATTATACATGTGTTGAGATCAACACTTCAACTGCTTTTGAACAACTTCAATGTTTTGCTTTAGACAGATAACAATGAGTTGTTTGCTGAATTCTTCGGCGGCTACGTCGGCCTGAATATGGCTTATTTGTTCTTCAGAGTGACGACTTCTGTTGCCCTCGTGTGGGGAGTTCTAACTGCTGCAAGAAGACTGCAACGAGGAATGCTCCATAACATCATCAAAGTGCCGCTAAGGTAGGGTTTGTGAGCATACACTTGTATAAATCAAACATAATCAAGTCTGGGTAAGGTAGACTGGGTCATATTGTAGTAGTATGGCCCTTAATGAAGCCTGGCTCATAATGAAGTCTGGACCACAATGAAGTCTGTCCCATATTGTTATCTGGGCCATAGCGTAGCCTGGATCAGCAAGTAGTCTGGTTCATAGCGTAGTCTGGCCCTTAATGTAGCCTGGCTCATAATGAAGTCTGGACCACAATGAAGTCTGTCCCATATTGTTATCTGGGCCATAGCGTAGCCTGGATCAACAAGTAGTCTGGTTCATAGTGTAGTCTGGCCCTTAATGTAGTCTGGCCCTTAATGTAGCCTGGCTCATAATGACGTCTGGACCACAATGAAGTCTGTCCCATATTGTTATCTTGGCCATAGCGTAGCCTGGATCAACAAGTAGTCTGGTTCATAGCGTAGTCTGGCCCTTAATGTAGCCTGGCTCATAATGACGTCTGGCTCATAATGCAGTATGGCCCTTAACGAAGCCTTGGTCATATTGAAGTCTGGCTGATAATGCAGGCTGGGCCTTATATTGAAGTTTGGCTCATCATGTAGTCTGGTCTTTAATGTAGCTTGGACCATAATGTAGTTTTGACCATAGCATATAGCATGGATTGAAATATAGTCTGGCCCATAAAGAAGTCTGGGTCATAATTTAGACTGGCCCATAAATTAGTGTGACCCATAATGTAGTCAAGACAATAATGCAGTATTGCTCACGAAGTATACTCGACCACATTTTAGTCTGGCCCATAATAAAGTGTCACGTTGTGAAACCCGACGACTCACGATGCGAACGCGCAACTTGATACTCGTTCGACACACATAAAAACTGCTCAAAATCTCCCCACATGTAATATTTGAGTGTTTGATATCTTTATGGATCCTATTGATCTTTATGCAGGTTTTTCGACACAACCCCTATTGGCCGAGTTCTGAATCGATTTTCTAATGACACTGAACAGATTGATACGGTAAGAAATGTTCACATGAAATTATGTTGCACACTGTTTATCTTCTAGTTCTTGATCAGCGTTTTTCTTTGATCAAAGACCAATCTCATATAAAGTTTTTAATACCACAGCTATTACATATGTTTTTGCAAACTGCCCCTTTTCAGCTGGTAATCCGCACCATGATTTTTATACTACTTATAAGCCATTACATGGCAGATTATTAGCAATCGTGAACGCGCAGTCACGAGGCTCGGTCTCCGATTAGTCACCAAATCCATGCAAAACGTTAATGAAATATGTAACAGGCAGTTGAAGAAAATGACTGTATTGAAACAATGGAACCATGATGCGAACTAAACGTTTGTTAATTAAAAGAGAAGGACACATGGAGAGGCTGATCAAAGGTTTAAAATCCTATGCTGCTTTCGTTATGTTAGTGGCAATTTAAAAATACAAAATGGTCAGAAAGGAGGAGTTTTTGCAATATGAAATAACCAGCAGAAACCAGACAGAAATCAGTTTAATATGCTGTGTAATTTCTACCCCAAGATTAAACCACCTAAAACGAGTCTTGCGTACAATACAACATCGTGGTATAAAAAATTATAATTCCTCAGGTAATTGGTTGCAGAGTTGGGACTTTACATCGTGACTGAAGTCACTCATACAGGTTGAATTCGATCAGGTTGAATGAAATATTATTTCTACCAAAAAAATGGCAAAGTTCGCAGTCTCTCGTCGTTCACTCGTTCATGGAGTGTCGTGACCGAGCGGTCTATTTTACCGGGCCCAAGCTCTGTGCCCAATTTCATAGAGCTGCTTAAGCAGAATATATTGCTTAACAATTGCCTGCTAAGCAGAAATGAGCAGGATACCAGTCACAACTTGTACATGTGATATGGTAGATCGGCTGGTAACCTTATTCTGGTAAGCATTATTTTGTTGTGCTTAGTTACATTTTGTGCTTAAGCAGCTCTATGAAACTGGGCCCAGGTGTTGTCAGCAGTAGAGTGTGGGTTCGAATCCCAGTCATGACACTTGTGCCCTTGAGCAAGGAACTTAAAAGCCATAATTGCTTCGTAAAAAGTTGGGAAGGTAGTGCATTCTGCTCTACCAGCCAGGCTCCTCGTGGATGATACCCATGCCTACATCCTTAGGGACTGTGAAGCCCCATGAGTATAGGTGGCAACGTGCCTCTGGTGATAGTTGGTTTTGGTCGAAAGCCCAAAGCAGTTAAGTGTAGCCCTCACCTCATTAATGACACATTTGAATTAATTTGTGTTCCTTCGTTTATCCAGAAACTCTTGCAGACGATAAACCTTATGCTCGCTAGTTGTCTAAAGGTCATATCAGCAGTGTTGGTTAACACCATCGTCATGCCAATCTTCCTTGCTTTCTTCATTCCTATTGGTATTGGGTACTTCTTTCTGCAGAAGTACTTTCTGGCAACTTCAAGGTAACTATTCCACATAAACACCCAATGGTGAAATACATTACATTAAAGTCACAGTACGGGAACGTTACCTTAAAATGGTAAACAATAGAGACAACAATAGAGACAACAATAGAGACAACAACATAATGATAAACAATTGCCTTCAACCTGTCGGGAAGATCCCCATCTGTATAGGGTACAGTAAAACAAAAGTCGCTAGATAATTTTAAATACTTGTTTATAAGTTGTTCATATAATTTTATCTTCCAAAGGCTCCTACTCATTATCAACGCAAACAATTCTGGAAAAAGCTCAGTTGCTTGAGTTTGTTTACTCCCCCCCCCCCCCCAGTTAAGCATATTATGCTCCCATCATCTGAGTAGGCAATCCCAAGAGAGCCATCAATACATGATCTTGCCTGCTGCTATTACCAGTAGTGCTTGCTCGGGGCCAGTTGGCTCATGGCATTAAAGGAACATTACAGAATTGGTTGTTGCTAACAAAACAGTTGCTGGCAGTGTAAGCACTTTATGTAATCCTCCATATACATAAACTGACAAACCTGTAAAAGTTTGAGATCAATCGGCCATCTGGGTCACGAGAAAATAATGAAAAACCGATTACACATTTGCATGAAATCATATAGATTCAACAAATGAATAAAACGCTCACTGAGCGATAAACTCCAATCGGAAAATTAGTTTATTCATTTCTCATCAAATATGGCATTTCAGACAGAAATATTTCAGGGGATGTTTTCTACTATCATCATCATTAGACCGTGTAAGTTTTATGTAAATCTGTGATCAAAGTATTTGTTCTTACCAATTCTGTAATGTTCCTTTAACAATATGTCGTCTAACATTAATCATCGATCGGCTTTGACACTGGGGGTTGGGGGAGGGTGTAATATAGGTTAAGCTCTACTGTCGAACACTTACACAGCAAAGTGATAAATATTTTCAAATTCAATTTCAAAATTCAAAACTCACACTTATTTTCATACTTTATGAACATTTCCGAACAATACATAGCCAAAACATTCATTAGGAGTAACAGTAATGCATTTTTTACAAGGCAGAAAATTGAATAAGTATAGGGGCATCATCTAGAAACCGGGGCTTGTGGTGTGATGCCTGATGAACAGACAAACAGATCGCACCTGCATGTTAAGTAGAGCTACATTGTGGGCTTTCCCCATGTGTTTTCTATTGTCCCTTCTCTTTAATCTTTCCTTTTAAAAACATTGTGAGGTTAACCCCACGTTGTCAAAACACCCACAAGTACAGTTCCTACCAAAAAATCACCCAACAATGTATATCTTGTAAGCACACAGGTAACGAGAACGTATGGACAGACAGGTTGAACAAAGACAGAAATGATGACTTCTAAACAATAGTAAAACAAAACATTTGTGGACTAGCTATAGTGAGAATAAAGTATCATATAAGGTACCCTGTAAATGTATAATATGTCTACCTATCTTGTCCTACTTTTAGGGAGTTACAGCGATTAGACAGTGTCAGCAAGTCTCCAGTGTTCGCTTATTTCTCAGAAAGCCTTGGCGGACTCACTACGATTCGGGCATTTCGGTTTGTCAATGTTTTTTGTCAGTAAATGCATGTAAGCAACTTAGAAACCATTAACAAATCGTTCGATCTGATTTAACAAGACAAGCTGTTTCAAATTGCAGTGCTTTGTAAACTTTCCAACTTCGTATTTATCAATCATGTTGATTTACATATCGATAACACAAAAATAGTTAAAAGCCATTCAAATTTCCAGATGTGGTGAGCGATTCTACAAAACCGTCATATCAAGGATCAATTCAAATCTGTCTGCCTTCATGTACTTACAAGTAATGCAACGCTGGCTTGGTGTAAGATTGGTAAGTGTGTTTAGGTAGGGCTAGATCTCACTCAATCATACCAATATGATTCAAGATGAGATGAGTTGTCAATATCGATTTGTGAATAATTTGCATAATGAAATCACCTGTGTTTAGCAATAAGATGTGCACAGATCAATCTCATCCCTTCGCATGGAATCAAGCCTGTTTCCGAGATGTGGGTCTCAAACTTCAGCAAATAAACTGTCCCACCTTTGTGAAGTGTAAACTTAGCCAATATCTGGAAATCATTTGGCAGCAGAACATTTTGGTAGCACTTTTCTGGGTGTTTGTATAAGCTTCAGCTTCGGGAATGAATCAGTCAATCAGTTGTAGCACTGAGACATTCAAACAGTTTATTCCCAATGTACCGACAGTAAACTAATGTAAAAAGGTAAGTTTTGTAGACAAGTTTTGAAAGAAGATATTGATAGAGAAGAGTATCATTATCCTTTGTGAATTGATTGCAAATACCCAGTACAGACCTCAAAGTAGAAGAAATACTGAAGTTTTTGGAACAGGAAGGAAAGTGTCTGACAGGTTATGTTGATGGCCAGTATGTCAGATAGGTGACTTAACAGGCATAGTAAATATTAAAACAAACCAGTTAAGACATTGAATGCATTTAAGAGTTTCAGCCAATATTCTGGAGAGAAGTTTATTTCATATAAAGTCTGAGTTTTTTTAACCTCATGTAGGACTTCATCGGTGCACTGATGGTCATTCTGGCGGGTATGACGACGCTGGTTGGTGCCTTAACTATTGGTGTAGATCCCAGTCTCGTTGGACTAGCAGTCACATATACTCTACAGGTTTGGTGACAAATATTATCTCGTAAACATATTGGACTTTATACAAATTAGTATAACAGTCAGACCGTGAACAAATTGACGGCTTCACCAGTGGCTATGGCATGGTCGCTGGGTGCCTTTTTGAACGTTGTCCTCCTTGCCAGCTGCCAACGGCGCCATAGCCGTAGCTGCGCAGCCGCGGGGAAGGTCGTAGGGGGCACGTGCCCTTACAAATTTCAGTGCCCCCCTTCCGATGCCCTCCACGAAAACAGATCGCGATAGTGCACACAAAAAGAGAAGAAAAAGAAAAAGGAAAAGAGAGGAAAATGCATGTTTGTGTAATCTAATGTAGTAAACAGTCGTGATTGCGATAACTACTGCAGCAACAAAATGCCAAGAACATAAGAGGATGGTAGCCCCCTGCAGCGTCCCCTTCCAAAATAAAAGCAGGACCCCCCTATCCCTGACAAACCAATTTCCCCTGCTCCCCCCCCACTTAACAGCAATGCCCGCCCACCTGTGCCCACCACACGAAAAAGTCCTGGCTACGCCGCTGCATAGCCGTAGCCGAAGCCACATGCTTTGGACACAGCTTTTATTACATTAATGTTTATGTACATCTGGGTTTCTATAGACATGGGAAGCTCGCGAGAACTGAACATTTGTGGGAGTCATGGGTTTCCTTTTCCATTGCCTCGACTTGTAATGTCATGGTGACTGGAGGGGGGGGGGCGTGCACTATTAACTTTCAATCACGCTCGAGACTTGCACATACAATTAGGCGACTGAAATTAATAAATGTTATTGTAATATACAGATTTCTGCGTACTTGAACTTTTACGTGCGCACTATGGCCGATTTGGAGATGCAAATGAACGCAGTGGAACGTGTTAAGTACTACACTGAAGTCGATAATGAATCGTATGAAGGTAAGAGTCTACAACACCGAGTACATGAACTACTAAATGAAACTTGATATCATGTCAAGCTTTTGCGGAAAATCATACTGACCGATGATTTGTTGAGACCCAAAGAACCAATTATGGTTCCCCAGTAAGGAGGGCTTGAAATAACACCAAAAGTTAATTTACACAGATATATGCAGATGTATAGCAGTTGTTTACAATAATAGTTACATTTATGGTGGCTTCTTATGTAGCACTTAAATCCTTCACTCAGTGACGCTCATGGCGCTCCAACATTATTACCCCTGGTCACTGGCCCATTTATTTTATTCCTTAAACCATCTCAACTCCCTGGGGAGTATACAGCCTGTGCTGCAAAGTATGTAGCGCATCAGGCTAAATCAATCAAAAGAACCATCTTTGCCCTCACAGGTACACATTTACCCCTCTGGATGAAGAGAAGCAACTATATGTGTTTTGTTCAAGGCCGGAATTTGAACCCCACCCCAATAATTCACCACCAGAACTTAAGTTCGAAGCCCTAAACCACTCGGTCATTACACGCCTTGATAAATTGACAATGTTCTTGATATTAATGCTATAATTCGTAGAGTGGTTTACTCTTTTAACATCACATTTGGTTGGCCATCATTTTCTCAGGTCTTGAACCACCCCAGAATTGGCCGAGCGTTGGTACAGTGCAGCTTGAAAACGTTTCTGTGCGATATGGCCACGATACTGATCCTGTTCTTCGCGACATCACAGTAGAATTCCAGGCTGGCAAAAAGGTCATTCAATTTTTAACAAATTGCTAACTCTCTTTTTTTTAAGTATGCTTTTCCTACAACGTTGAAGATTCCTTTTCAGTGGAAGGCAATGTATACCTTTGGTTTTTGGAACCGTTCGCCAGTTATAATCCTTACATGAAGATAGGCCTATATACAATCAATCTAATCTGTGAAAGTGTCATTTCCAAAGGTGGTAGTGTTTTTGAGATATCGCCGAAAGTATTTGTTTTTTATGGTCATTAATTTTTGGAGTAATTACCAAAGGTATACCCTCTTTTTAAGTGTTGTTTATTTCGCATTTAAGTTAACATTTTAAAATAATATATATTCAAGTTTTTGTTTTAGTCTAGAGAAACCTACTCCACGACCATTAATATGGTCAGAGAACCACCGTCGGTGAAAAGGAAAAACGGTCTTTCCGTTCATAAAGTAACTTCACTGGGCGAAGTTACTTTTTACTTTTGTGCACTGCTGACTCTAATCAGCATAAGAAGCTATAGACCATGTGACCTGTGACATCACATGTTTACAAAAGAGCCACAGAGCCTGGACTTCCTGCAGGCACGATTTGTACACAGCTCAATGGAAGAAGGCATCAAATCTTATATTTTATGGAGATTGCACTGTCTAATTCTTATCAACTTTTTATATGATGAAAGGGGGCACATCTAAAAACTTGTCCAGCTTTTACTTTCATAACTCTTGGTTTTATGTGGAAGTTATGACACAAAATGTCAACTTTCCCATAGGACCAGTGTAGTATCTTGCCTGCCAGAATACTCAAAGAATGTACAAGGTCACACTTATTGTAAACAACGTTCACATGGTCTATACTATCACACCCTGAGATTATCAGACCTCATCCTCGATTGGCCAAAAATCGCTACATGAAATTGATGTTGTAAGTATTGATTGACTGTGGCTGTTCACAGGTTGGTATTTGTGGGCGTACTGGGGCAGGGAAGTCTTCTCTTACTCTTGCCTTGCTTCGTGTTATCGACATATGTAAAGGTAAGCTTAGCTATACTGAACACAATACCAAAACTCATTTCAAACTATAGGCACTTGCGCACAAACCTCTTCAAATATCTTTAAGCAAAGTATGCGTTTCTTATCATGTGCAGTGCAACCATGGAGGAAAGAACATGGTATGACGGTGTTGTATAAATGAAGGCTTGCGTCGGATAACTGCCTTTGTGTTCTTCAGCATTAAAGAGGTTGGGCCACGCTAGAGGTCACTCTTAATTAAAAACAACAACCTGTCATTCCATGGTCACATAATAAGAGTTTGACATCCATCCACTGTTTCAGGTCGCGTCGTAATCGATGGTATCGATATCAAGACTGTGCCCCTGACTTCACTTAGAAGTCAGGTAAGCATTATCCCGCAGGATCCAGTTCTTTTTACCGGAACAATAAGGTAACTAGTAACCTGTACATTATAAATCAAGTTGTCTCAATTTCCAAAGGCTTTCTGCATCTCATAATACAAACTGAAAGGGTACTAGTGATGACCAAACTATAATCGATCAAAACCTTAGCATCATCAGCAGTCCAGTATTCTCCTAAAACAAACATAGTACACTGTTCGAAACGTTCAGACCACACGGTTCTTCTCAGAACCAACACTTTACCCAAAAGAGCTCTATAAATGGTTGTACCCGCAAATTATAGTTTTTCTTGTGATCCACACCATGCGAAGTTTCAAACATCACTTGGTGGAAAGTCGTTGTTCATGCGTGGATGTATCAATCGGGTGTCCACAGTAGGCATTGTCCCTGAAACATTGCATCTATTCTCCTTCATTACAAAACCCGACTAACTCCCTGCATTCAAAAGGGTTTTCTCTGGAAACCATCTCAAAGTAATCAGAGTTTGATAACCCTCAACAGAAATAATTTGGACCCAATTGGGAAGGACAACACGGATGAAGCTCTGTGGCGCGCTTTGGAAATTGCTCAACTGAAAGATGCGGTTTCAGCGTTGGACGAGGGACTAGGTGAGTTACCAAAGATTTAAAAAGTGTTGTAGTTGAGACCGGCCTGTACGAGACCAGGACCAAGACCAAGACCAGCACGGAGGCCAAGACCAGCAAGGGGGAGGGGGGGGGGGGGAGGCCGAGAGCAGCAAGGAGGAAGCCAAGACCTGCATGAAGGAAGACTAAGACTGGTCTCGAGACCAACACTGGTTAACGAAGTTTACCCTTTTGTGTTGAATTGATCGTTTCTCAAACTTTCCCTTTGTCCAAGTTTGGGTTTTCGAAATGAAAAGGGCTTAATGTTGGAGGTGACACTTGACCTTATAACGCTTGCCACATGTGTTTTCACTTGTAGATTCTATGGTGACTGAAGGTGGTGAGAATTTCAGCGTTGGTCAGCGGCAGTTATTCTGTCTGGCTCGTGCCTTCCTGAGGAAGTCTCGTATCCTCATCATGGACGAAGCCACCGCCTCAATCGACCTGGAAACGGTAAGATGTCGTTTCCTGTAATTTGTCAAGAGGCTGATTTATAATTAAATGATAATATTATAAGCCCGCGCGGTGTACAATTCCCAATTATCTTACAAGTAACCAGTCTGGTTCATAACAAGTATTTTAATATTGTGTTCCTTAAACACAGGATAAGATTCTTCAGCGTGTGGTGACAACCGCCTTCGCTGATCGTACTGTGCTGACTATAGCGGTAGGTTATGATCCTTGTTCGTAGTTCCATCATTTATTTTGGTAAAGGTTGATTTACAACTTAAACTGATAATTTTATTGTACCATTTGATGTGACTTTTTGATTTGACATTATTTGTGTTGTGTTTTGACGTAGCATCGCATTGGAACCATTTTGAACTCTGACAAGATTCTGGTTCTGGACGACGGGAAGGTAGCGGAGTATGGAACGCCCGATGAACTCATGCAAAGGGAAGATGGAATATTTGCATCGTTTGTTCGAGACAGAGACATGTAGTCACTAAGAACTATTGAAGCCACAATATAAAAACAAATTATAATTGTAGGGATGTCAGTAAGCTTGCATGTTTGATTCCACTAGACCTTATGCATTGACGTCATCAAGCCGCCATCTTAGAGGTAAACCGAAGATGAAACAATGGAAACGTACATATTTGTACGCTCAGCGCACCTGATTGGCCAATGGACAACCTCCTTTTGACCTCTAGGTGAAGGCGCCCTACTCAAATGACGCATTGACACACGATGATTTCAAGGGAATGCAGTTTTGCATTTTCGTTGGTTGGATTATAAACAACAACATGATTACAAGTAATATATCACATCGAAACATCAATCCAATCAAATTGGATCTTTGTCTCAAACAGGCGTTTAAGCTTGTCAATTTCAATTTCTTTAGTTTAGTTGTTTTGATCACGTAGAACGCTTTGTTCAGATGGAAAATTGCTACGAAGTCAAACTTTTCATAAAGTAATGATTTAAAATGTGTAATTTCATGAGCTTCTCATTGTCTGTATACAGAAATATTGAGCTAGATATATATTTTAATGTTCTATAGTGCAAAATACATTGCTTAGGAAATTGTTAATTTGATTGGCATTTAATTTTTTTTTAATGTGGCTGAGTACCAAACAGCCACAATAATATAATGTGAAATGTACAAAGTTATCTTCTGCTTTTCTTTTGGAAACCAGCTTTTGTTTTTTAAATGCCACGGATATACTTGAGAAATATGAAGACTAAAGGGCTGTAATGATATCTTGTTGGATTGTATAAATTGAGAGAGTTGGGTTCAGATACCATACTGGCCGAATACGCATCATGTTATTAAAATGTCAAACCGTTCACGATACGTGCTATAGTGATTAATATAGGACGATGCTTAAAGTTGTCACGCGAATCTTTTTACTGTTCATATTTGCTTGAAGGAACTTGTAGCTAGTTTCTTTCGTGATGCTTAAAGTTGTCACGCAAACCTTTTAACTGTTAAAATTTGATTGAAGGAACTTGTATTGATCAACAACTTTTATATATCTGTATGTATGCAAGTATGAATGGAAATAAAATAAACAAACAATACAATACAAATCACTGTGGTAATACTGAAAATAAATTATCTTAAGATAAATCTTAGTTTTTTTCACAAATTGAGTCAAGGTGTCTTGTCAGGATTGTGAAATGCCTGTTGGAAAGCTGGACCTGAGTCTTTTAACCGACAACAAAGCACAACGTACACAGTTAACAATTCAAATATCCAGTCAAAAAACCCTGATCGAACCCAACAACGTGACGAATAATAGACTGTGTAAGTTGCCCTCGAGAGCGCCCGAGTTTTCGCGAGAGTCAGGACTTCCTGGCACCTCAAATAGCAGCTACAGCGTGTACTGTGGCAACTGTTTTTGTAAAGAACTTGTATTGTGATGTTTTAATACAATTCATCCATGGTTTGAATAAAAAAAGCTTGATTTAGAAATTGTAAACTGTAAATAATTTCGCAAATTTTGAGGGGAAAAAGTAAAACTAAAGCTGACCTTAATTTTCGCTTCACGTTTGACCTTAAAGAACAAGCAATCATTGCAATCGTCGTTATCCTTAAGAACGAGTTTCAGCGAGAATCTAGACTTCTCGGCACCTCGAATAGCAGGTACAGCGTGTATTGTGGCAATTGCTTTTGGAAAAAACCTTGTGTAATACCTGAACAGCGCGAAACTAGGACGTCGTTGTCTCGGCAACTACATACAACGTCACGTAGAATCCATGTGACACAAGGTCTATTTGAAATCGAATTAGTTACCTAACTTCGGTTTGTTAGTACAGTCGAAAAGGTTTGCGTAGCACAGTCGGTGTAAAATAGCAATTTGACACTTCGACAGGTCGAGCAATATTTCTTCATTTTCTTATAAGTTTCCAGATTAGTATTTCTAATTCTATTTATTTGTATTGCATTGTTAGTTTCAATTGTAATCATTCCATCAATATGTTTTGGGTAGGGTGATGTGACAGAAATGAAATCACCAAAATCACACAAAATTGCAGCGCCGTTAATCTCCCATAGCTGATGGCTCAGAGGTGACCGGAAACTCAATGGTGACCTTATCGTGAGACGTACACGGTCTGTAAACCTCATTTAAGTTTCCTACGAAATTTTCCACCGTTTAAGAGCTATAACTACAATCACACCCATCAGACAAATGATCGCCATATTGAGGAATACACAAAATAAACCAAATGTAAATAATTACAATCACAAGTTTCTTTACCTACGACAAGAAGGCGTTGCAAAACAAATATGAATTAAACCCCTTATACACCTTGTACCCCCGGTAAATTGATCTTTGGAGTGACGGTCAAAGGCTAATGATTTGTAAAGATCACACATGCAACAGGTCCATCCGATCATTTTCATAAAAGAGTTTTTTTTTTACGGTACTTCGGGGGATATTGGTTGGAGAAGGATGTAAACTCGGTTGTGTATTGGCGAGTGAGTAATTATTGTATATGTTATATTTAAGTAACATGGCTTTCAATATTGTTCTTGCAAATGTTGGATGAAACTATCTCTCTAAATGTTTGTGGTTGTTTTTTTGTGTTCCCGATATCAACAGGACATTTTGTTTCTTAAACAAGTGTAATTTATTTAAAGGTTAGGCACAACCGTTGGTAAAGATTGGAAGTATAAATGTTCACTGATTTGCACACATAGCTTACCGGTATGTGTTATGAAAAATAGCTTTACTTGAAGCTCAAAACCTTTCTCCGATTTAAATATTTTAGTGAGAAATTACCTCTTTCTCAAAAACTACTCAATGTAGTTACTCAATGTTTTAAACTGTCAGCAGCTCTCAGGTGCTCCTTACCAAGTAAGGTTTTATGGTGAGTAATTACCAAAAGTATCCACTGCCTTTAAAAAGGTGAGTCAATTTCTCTGTGTTAGGCAAACGGAGGCTTGATTTTTCACCACCCAAACCCCCCCCCCAAAAAAAAACCAAACCAAAAACAAACAAACAAACAAAAGAACGTCAAAAGCTCAGGGCGGCCGGCCGTCTCCTTGACCACACCCGTTACATCTCTTTGAGAATTCTCTAAGACATAATCCTGGGTGTGCTGTTGTTTTAGTTTGATTACATATAATACAGGTAGAATTTATGTTTTGACCATCACATCGTAAACGTTGTATTTGAGTTTGTATCGTCGATGGTTATTCATGTTTGGAGCACCATGTTCAATAGTTCAGCAGCTGATTGGGATGGATTTTGGGTCATTTATTAGGTAACAACTAATTAGTAATGTTACACATCACAAACAATGTTTGCTCTCAATTTACTTTTCTATAGCGGTTGTCATAAATAAAATAGCCACTCGAGGAGCATTCCCATCACATTGGCATTTGATGATCAATCTGAAAAGTACTAATCATTAATTGCATTTTACACCCCCCCCATTCCCCACATTCCAAGCCGTGGACAGAATCTTCTAGAGAAACATTTTCCTTAGTAGGATTTACTATCTTCACTGAGGCAGTTTTATCCCCAGTGCACTAAAACTTACTCTAAAAACCAACATTTGTTCCTTAATGTTTCAAAGACACCCTTAAAGTTCGGGTACTTTTAAATGTGTTTTGCTTCAGTTTTGTGGAACCCACTTGCCGCAGTTAACAGCTTGCGGAATGCCGATGGTATGTTTGTATGTCGCCTGCAAATAGCAGAGAGACGAGTGACAAATCTTTTAGTTGAATCTGCCACCACACCAGAATCAACCGAAGTACTGTGTGCTTGAAATATATACGACAGCGCTATAACAACGTTAATATCACATATGCAAATTAGAAGATGGGCTTAGAAGTAGGAAAATACCTTTGATAATAAAAACAAACTCAAGAAATGTACCACATTATGTAAATAACAAGGTGTACTCATTTCTTATTTTGTTGGTCCAAACTGTCAAAGGATTTGGTGATATAATAAATTTAATAACTGAACATGTAGTTTTACCCTCAAAATATTATCAATATGGAAAAACTTTAATTACAATATACACCTTTGACTGCCAAACGTTTCAGGAACGTTCTTTTGGAAACGTTGTATATACGTGCCATCAACAAGGTCATTTCGTTGCTATCATTACGTTCAAAGATTATTTGCTACAACGTTACCTAGATTACAAACACGCTATAGCAACGTTGTCGTAACGTTTATGTAAGTTGTCATAAGGTCACTGGAAACATATTTTAAACGTGCCAACAACGTGGTTGTTTACATTGCGTCAATACGTTTAGAAAACGTATTAAGGAGAGTCTACAAAGTTTGTCGTTGCAACGTTATGTTAATAACGCCACCTACACCAAAGTCTGACGTCATTACAACGTTGTGAAAACGTCAAATTGTTAGCTGGGTTAGCATCTTTTCAGATTTCTCATAAGTCAATTAAATGTGTTTTAAACATTAAGTGTCTTGAACAGTTAGAACTTGTCACTTCCTTGTATCGATTGTCAATGCATTTTTCTTACAGCCAATTGCCAAAGGTCCTCACCTTATGCGTACTTTATAAGATGGCACCAAAGAGCTTCAGTGAGAAAAAATTGTTCCACTATGCTTCAGTCTGTGATTGGCTTGTAATTGTCTTAACTGTAACTTGTTCAGTATCATAGCACACAAACAACAATGTTAATTGCTAAAGACCAGTATACTGTAGAGAAAGTTCGGGTGGAGGACTAGAGCCGACTATAGACTTAACCAATAGTCGATCTAGATGTCACTCAAACACTGCGTGGTTTGACAAGCTAGTCCAACTGGATCAACCGAGCACTGGAGCACTGTTTCTCTAGTCAACTAACGAAGTTAGTCAACTAACGAAAAATGGTAGGTTTTTGCCGATGAAGAATGTCAATTATTAAGATAACATTTGTTATTGCACGATATTATGCAAGTAATTTTGTTATGGGCCATTACATTTTTCCCGTTCGATACGTCGTCACTTTGTTGGGTTGCCATATTTGACAAATCAATCGATTAAACTCGTTCGAGTGAAATATAGACCACGCATGCGTGATCTACACTGCATATTGCCTAAAGGTTAGCAACCAAAGCAATCAAATATGACCCAAATATGACCCAACATATCTATTAAAGAACAAACCTGAAAAGCTTACGCTAAATCGGTCATCGTAGTAAAGGAAAAAAACAGTGAAAATCCCATTATATGTTTTTACTGTTTCCTTACATTGAGTTTGGGACATTTCAGGCAAATATATATATTTCAAGGGAAGTTTTCCACCGTGACTATCTTTTAACCATGTTGAGTTGTGTGTAAATCTGTGAAAAGTTATATGTTCAATCTTACTAACATTGGGCACACCCTATAACAATCTTATATTTTTAGGTCCTTAACATTAAAACTCCCTATACTTTCCATTATTTGTATTCTAACACCTACCATCCTAAGACAATAAAACCAGCAGTTTACCAATAATTCAGAGCTATGTCTTTTACACAGAAGTTTTGTAATTGACGTCGATGTTCAACAGTGATGGATACTCAATGGGAGTGGTTTTGTGGGATAAATTCTTCGTATACTGAGGAGCCTTTGGACTGGTCAGACAATGTACGTAACAACACGTGTTTGGTGAACGGAGTGGCGAGCATCTCTCACGGTATATTCCTCATCCTCTTCTCGCTCATTCTCCTGGTGGTTGGATGCTGCACGGGGTATAGTAATTTCCACGCTAAATATCTACTGGTGTATCCAGGCCACAGCATAAGATGGCTCGCATCAGCATTACTCCTGGTGATCCTTCTTGCATCCATCGGTGAGGGCATCATGACTGATGAGACATACAAAGTCTTGAATCAACCCACTCAGCCTCATCTGTACGTTCACAGTATCTTGAGCTTTGTAGCAGTATTGGTGTCCCTCATCTATTACCATCACATGGAACTATGGCAGATACCAATGATGTCTCTGTTATTGTTTCTGTACTGGATATGTTCTCTGGGCTCTGATATCATTCGTCTATTGAGCTTAGAATATAAAGAGCAGGTTGACGTGCATATTCTTATTTTTGATTTAACCATCATCAAAACTGCCATGTCCGTCTTCTTGATTCTTGTGGAAGCCAACGTAGTTAGAAGTCAGGTAAACATGATTCTTAAAGCCTACAATCCTTCCATAATATAACAGACTGCGTAGTTATATTGTTGTATGGGGTTGAACAAAGAAAAATTGACTAGAGCGGGATTTGAACCAACGACCTCCGGATTAACGTACCGGCGCTCTACCAACTGAGCTATCTAGCCCTATATTGGCGGTCTCCCTATTTTGTCAATATCTTTGTTCGGGGGTGCCAGTCAGAAGCCATACAACCGTTAACTGCCGTGTAGCCAGGGATCACACCCAAGTTTACGATACAACCTGGGAAGCAGCAGCCACGGGATCACCTTGAGGGGATGCGACTTTTTTTAATTTAAATGTCAAGTAATAAACCACAAGGGAAACTGACTGGGTAAATTTCAAATAGTATGGGGTTGAACAAAGAAAAATTGACTAGAGCGGGATTTGAACCAACGACCTCCGGATTAACGTACCGGCGCTCTACCAACTGAGCTATCTAGCCCTATATTGGCGGTCTCCCTATTTTGTCAATATCTTTGTTCGGGGGTGCCAGTCAGAAGCCATACAACCGTTAACTGCCGTGTAGCCAGGGATCACACCCAAGTTTACGATACAACCTGGGAAGCAGCAGCCACGGGATCACCTTGAGGGGATGCGACTTTTTTAAATTTAAATGTCAAGTAATAAACCACAAGGGAAACTGACTGGGTAAATCGCATCCCCTCAAGGTGATCCCGTGGCTGCTGCTTCCCAGGTTGTATCGTAAACTTGGGTGTGATCCCTGGCTACACGGCAGTTAACGGTTGTATGGCTTCTGACTGGCACCCCCGAACAAAGATATTGACAAAATAGGGAGACCGCCAATATAGGGCTAGATAGCTCAGTTGGTAGAGCGCCGGTACGTTAATCCGGAGGTCGTTGGTTCAAATCCCGCTCTAGTCAATTTTTCTTTGTTCAACCCCATACTATTTGAAATTTACCCAGTCAGTTTCCCTTGTGGTTTATTACTTGACATTTAAATTAAAAAAGTCGCATCCCCTCAAGGTGATCCCGTGGCTGCTGCTTCCCAGGTTGTATCGTAAACTTGGGTGTGATCCCTGGCTACACGGCAGTTAACGGTTGTATGGCTTCTGACTGGCACCCCCGAACAAAGATATTGACAAAATAGGGAGACCGCCAATATAGGGCTAGATAGCTCAGTTGGTAGAGCGCCGGTACGTTAATCCGGAGGTCGTTGGTTCAAATCCCGCTCTAGTCAATTTTTCTTTGTTCAACCCCATACTATTTGAAATTTACCCAGTCAGTTTCCCTTGTGGTTTATTACTTGACATTTAGTTATATTGTTAGTAACACTTTAAAGTTCATAACTTGTTATGTACAAGATAACAATTCTTCTTGAAACTGGAAGTCAGATGTTACATACCACTCCATGTAAACTAGGGATAAAAACGTTTAACTTTGAATACTTGAATAAATCAGAAACCAACATTGATAACCATTATCAAACAAACTATGATTTGAAATAAAAATAATAACCGTGTCTCTGATTAAACTAGTATGTTTCCTTCTTCTTCTGTAAGTTGGTCTGCCGCAAGAAAGTTGCGTTTCCAAGAGATTTGAAGAACCCTGAGGTGCTTTACATGCACTCTTATGTCAGCCTCTTCTCCAGCTTGACGTATTGGTGGTCCAACTGGCTCCTCAACCTCGGATATAAGAAACATCTTGAGCTGGATGACCTGGGTGTACCCCCGGAACAACACGAGGCCAAGTTCAACCACGAGAGGTTTCGAAATGCATTTAAGGAAGAAATGGTGGGTCAAGACGGCAAAATCAGCTGCTTGAAAATTTGCTGTCATTGTTTTACAGACAAAGAGTTAGCAACAGTGATGGAATCAATCTGGTATCAAATGCATTGGGACCAAGTCTTGTTTGTTTCATAAAATGTGTACTCGTTTAAATTCTTTCTGACACCAATTCCGAAGGAATTTTCTGGGATTATGTCTTTCTATGGTGTTGTTGTACTTCTTTTACATCATCGCGATGTTAACTTAAGTAGCTGAATAAGGCTGTGCAGTTTAACTGCAGACAGAAATCATTACAACAAATAAACTGAAAATGAAATAATCTATGTTTGCAAACAAACATTCTACAAAATCAAATACAATATCAAAATCATTGAATTACTGGAGTTGTACCAATAACTTGTTCTGTTATTTTCTGATGAAGGCTAAAGCAAAGATTCGTGGAAAAGAAGCCTCACTGATCAAGATCTACGTCAAGATTTACGGTAGACGGCTGTTTGGTGCAGCAATTCTAAAACTCGTTGGTGAAATAGTTGCTTTCGTCGGCCCTATAGCAGTTGGCGCTCTGACTGCATATGTCATAACTCTCAGTTCCCCAACCGTCCAATCAGACGTAAGTACAATAATACAGAGACTGGGGGTCAAATTGGAATGACAATATCTTTCTCTGTCTTTCACTTCTATGAACTCAAGAGTTAACCCAATCTCTAGTTTCCGCACTTGTGGATTGGATTTTTTTCAGTAAGTTTCTTCCTATTTCGGTTTTGTTTTCTTCACATATTGACATTAAGTAGGGTCATGTGACACGATGAAATAGCAAACAACCAGTTCAAGATCTTCTTATGAAAATAAATAGTTTCACTTCTCTCTTAATGATGATAAGACACTGCTAAAAATGTCTGTATTGTCTTTACCGAAGTGTTTATTTTACATGCAGTTCACGTTGCCTGTAGCAAATTAATTAAGTTACAAGAGTGTTGGTTACGATGCTGCCTAAAAGTCACTGGCTAAAATGTCAATGACCGTACACGGGGTTTGTGTGGTGGTTGTTTTGTATCTTTCTTTTCACAGGCACACCCTATCACCGTGCAAGAGTTCTTTCAGAATGGATTTGTGTTGGTCGTCGTCATGTTCCTTACCGCTGTGGTTAACTTACTCTGTCTTCAAACTCACTACTTCATTGGTATTATTGAAGGACTCAATGCTAGAGCTGCCATACAGGTATATTAGTATTACAGGTTATCGTTATTGCCTAACCCGTCCCTCCCCCGCTCAGAAACTTTGTCAAAGCCCATTTTGCCCCACCTCATGAGATGACCAGTTTAATGGTTCGATACATCAAAACCAGCCCCGAACACACAAAATGTACCCCATCTGTCAATTTAAAATGTCTAGTTACGCCCCTGGGACCGTTGGCCTGCTATTATGGGATATATGTAGTACTAAATTATGCGTCATTTAGAATATTTCATAATAAGGCACTAGTTACAGTGGCTAGTTAGTTACTTGTATACAGCTATATAAGTCAACGTGAGAATTTAAGTTAGCTATTTTATTGCATTTTCAGTCACCATTCGTATAACGATCATTTTTTATTTCACATGAGTCACCTTTGGTAATGGTCTTTAGCGATTAGTAGAACGGGATGAACCATTTTATAGATGTGATATTTCATCAGGATTAGGGAAGATTACTTTAGTTTTGATCCTTTCACCGTAATGTCTGTCGTATCAATTCCACCTTTTAAGTGTAAATGAACCAAATATATGATTTCGTCTTTGTTATGCACCCTTTTGGCAATACAATTTTATGTGCGAAATTTATGGTGTGTGCCTTTTTTGTATTTTACATTATGGCACCCCTTTACAAGCCATCTTTTGGGTAAAATTTAAACAGGTTGTAAAATTAACAAACAAATCCTTGAATTGGTTATAGTTTATCTTTGCTTTCAAGAGTGCACTTGAAACGCACTTGTTCAAGGCTGCTCTCCACTAGGTATTATGGTGTTATTTTATCTACGTTCTGTTTACATGTCTGTCATTGACCCACGAAGAGTACCATCTGTGATGGATACCAGCGAATTACAAGAATTCATATTATTGTGTTTTATAATTATTTTTTACTATTATTAATAAAGTCATGTCATCAGTTTGCTTTCATTGTCGTATAATGGGAGCTGGATTGTAACCTAACGGTTCTTTGGTTTATCATTGTCAATTCTTTCAGGCCATGGTTTATGAGAAATCACTGCGTCTCTCTACTGTGGCCACCACGGGTGGTAAGTTGGACATGGGACAGATCACCAATCACATGTCAGTGGATCCTACGGCCATCTTCTTCATGTTTCAAATGGTCAACAACTTGTGGGCGATTCCCTTACAGGTACAAATACAAAGATATTTCTTGACAGCTTATTTGGACGGGAATTAATTTATTGTGTTCTGGAGAAAAAATAATGACCGACACATAACTTCGCCATTTTTACTTGCCTCTGATTGAGAAAATACTTGAAATAGGTAATTGTTTGTCCAAAAAAAAAAAAAAATCGAAAACATCCAAACATTCCCCTCTACATTTCGTAGCACAAATGCAATGGTTTGCCCACCCCTTTGCATGTCCTCGTAATATCATGTAATAATGCATTTTCCTATGGAAAATGATTAAAAAGACGCAGCCATTTTTATCATTTGACAGTAATTTATATTACGCATGATGAATTACAGCAACTGAACGAGTTGTTCTTAAACTAGCGATAATTATATATTTTAAATAATGTTGATTGTCAAAAAACATGATGAGTTTCATTTGCCTCAAATAAAGGAAGTACAAAGTTGTGCAGTGAAATCACACACTCATGACATGACTTCAACTATATGAGAGAATGAATACCGATGGATGCAGTAATGGGCTCCTTAAAGTGTTCTTCAACGAGCAGTACGCGGTACACGAATATATTTGACAATAGTTTCATTTTATTTCAGCTTATTGTAAACCTGGTCCTTCTTTACGTGGAGTTGGGTTACTCTGCACTGATTGGCGCAAGTGTGTTTCTGATTATCAGTCCGATCCAATTCAAAGTGGCTGCTACAATTGGAAAGCAACAGAAGAAACTACTTGTAAGTGGCATTATAATCAGTCTTTTTTAGCTGAAGATTGACAAAAATATGTCATTTTCTAATCTACCTTAGTTTCATTGTCAACAGCTTTGAGAATGATTTCCATCTGAGCTATGGTGTGTCGTTGCCGAACGGTCTAGAGCATCGTACTCAAGTTCTGATGGTCTATGTCACTTAATTGTGTCCCTGAGCGAGGCACTTCACCATAAATTGCTCCTCTTAATCCAGGTGTTTAAATTGGAACCTGAGAGGGCTGAGACAGTATTGTGTTGGATAAACCCCTTACTGTAATTTAAGCAGCTTGGGGTTGTACACTCCTCAGGGAGTTGAGATAGTTTGAGGAATGGTTTAGGATATTATGCGCTATTTAAGAGCACAGTTATGTAAAAGATACACCATGAAAGTAAGCTTACACAAAACCAAACGAAAACAACACCAATGCGTTATTGGTTATTTCCCCCAAATTATGAGCATATGCATTTTCACAGGTTGTTCGCTGAAAAACTAGAAGATTGAAATGAATTTACTCACCCCAAACCAACTTTGTGTTATATTAGAGGAGTCAATCACAAATATTTTGATTCTAGACTTTGTTGTCTTTCAGACTACCATTAAAAAGAAAACATAATCTTTGTCCATAATGATTGCCAACATAAAGCCCAGTTACATTATGTTTACTTGTCATAATGTTGCTATATAAACACAAGATTAATTTAACGGTAGGCATGATCAGGGAAATACAAGCTTTCTACCCGCGCGGGGTGATGGTTGGTTAACCATTAACTCGTGGGGTTAAGGGATTGCTTTTAAGCAGGCTGTACAATAATTGAAGTCCAACTGAACACATAGGTCAAGTTAACTATTATTACTGAATGGCATTGACAAGGCTAAGAGTGTTTGATACTACCAGCGATATCAACAGTTACAACCGAATAAACAAAACGATATACACCATATATATGCTACCGTATTTGTTTCAACAATCAAAGGTCAAGATAACGAACCAGTTACAGGTACGCACCCAATTCACAGAGATCAAAATGCAATGCGTTTCTGTTTTGATTGTTTGTTTGTTTTCTAATTAAAGAGACTGTCTGACGAACGCCTGAAGAAAACGAATGAGTTACTTCAAGGTATCAAGCTACTGAAGTTATACGCGTGGGAGGGACTGTATTGCAAAGCAATCGAGGTCATCAGAGCTAAAGAACTCATACAAGTCATCAAGGTCCATGCTGGATTTATAACTACAGGTGGTCACCTTTAATGTTTCAATTAACACCAACACCACAACCTCAATGTAAACGGGTTGAAAGAAGCAGAAGTAAAATAGTTCTAGCTGTCTGTGTGGTGCTATTGTTGCTGTCCCTTAGGTTTAGGCCAATTTGCTTAAATTTTGCACTTGCAACTGTAATATTAAAAATGTGTCAAACCTTCCTTGTTTGACCTGACTGTATAAAACCTTCCCAACCCCACCCTCCTGCTGCCAGCTATGCCTGAATTTCATCCTCGGTTATGCATACTTTTAAAATTATTCAATGTACATTATATTTGAATGAATCTTATAGAAGCAGGCCATCACTATGATTTGTTGACCCTCAAACTTATTCAAACACGTGACAGTCAAATGTGATCTGTCTTTTTCTTCTCAGTTATGTTTACGATCGTTACCCCTACTCTGGCAACAGTTTTGGTAAGTTTGCTTTATAATTGCTTCTGGTTTATCAAAACTTGTATGGGGTAGAGTCGGCAGAGTGTGGGTTCGAGTCCCGAGTCGTGGACACTTGTGTCCTTAAGCAAGACACTTAACCATTATTGCTTCGTCCTTCGGATGGGACGTAAAGCCGTAGGTCCCGTGTGTTGTGTAATGCACGTAAAAGAACCCAGTTACACTTATCGCTAAGAGAAGGGGTTCGCCCCGGTGTTCATGGTTTGATTGGCAGCATATTGCGCCACAGCACCTTGTAAACCATTACTTGGTGCTATGTAAGGAACAGGTCTAATACTTCAAAACGTAGCTCCACATTATACCTTGCAGGAAAAATACTGAGCGCTTTGAGACGCCCATCGGACATGATAAAGCGCTATATAAGAACTGCGTATTATTATTATTATTATCTTCTACAAACAGAGAGGTTCAAAATGGCCTTCACAATAAATAAATACAAATTTCTTCAAACTTTATACTCATTGTCTTCAACTCGATATTTCAACGCAAATAGTTTACAAATTTGCCGTCACAACGCGTGACGGCATCACTAGTTCTCTTTACTTTTCATTCATTCATTCATCTCAACATTTGTTTCCATATTGTCAAAATGTGCAAAACAATTATTGAGACGGTCAAGACAACAAAGATATTTTAAGAACTGCAGAATAGCAAATAATGTGAGCCACAAATGAAGCAGAGATATGGAGGCATATTCAAAAGACCAAGAACAAACAAACAAAGCAAAAACGAATTAATGAACTAGGACTAAAAGAAGGTCAACCATAACATAAAACTCACAGAAAGGGAAAAGGGTAACAAAAGCAATTTTAACAACTTTGAGGGCACTAAACTTTTGAAGCTGCACATTTCTTTGTTTTTAAACTCCCAACCCTTCAGGGATTTGGCACCTACACCGCCCTCACCGGTCTACCTTTGACACCCGATATAACGTTTTCATCGTTGGCACTCTTCAATAAACTCTCTACGCCGTTGATGATGCTGCCGATGAGCTTACTGTATTTCATTAACGGTGTCGTAGCACGCAACGAATTCAGAAGTTTTTGGCAGCACCGGAAGTAGAAGACGACTCTGTACCTGAGCACACAAATGGTGTCCCTTCTGAGACAGAACCGGTGAGAGCCTTAAAGGAACATTACAGAATTGGTTTTTGCTAACAAAACAGTTGCTGGCAGTGTAAACACTTTATGTATCCACCATATACATAAACTGACAAACCTGTAGAAGTTTGAGATCGATCGGCCATCTGGGTCACGAGAAAATAGTGAAAAACCGATTACACATTTGCATGAAATCATATAGATTCAACAAATGAATAAAACGCTCACTGAGCGATAAACTCCAATCGGAAAATTACTTTATTCATTTCTCATCAAATATGGCATTTCAGACAGAAATATTTCAAGGGATGTTTTCTACTATCATCATCATTAGACCGTGTAAGTTTTATGTAAATCTGTGATCAAAAAGTATATTTTACAATTTTTTTTCTTACCAATTCTGTAATGTTCCTTTAAACAAGTTTGAAGTCCTTTTTCTTCTTAACTTTGTTATTGGGAAACAACGGCCCAGAATGCACAGATATTTTTTCAACCCAGTGGTTTACTAATTCATAAATCTTGGGTGATGTTGCATACTGTCAGCAAATTAAATGATGTGGTGTGCATCCCTTGAACATTTCGTGGACTTATTTATAGTTTACTGTAAGTGGATATCACTAAGATATTTATCGAAAGACTTGTTTTACGTCTTGCACGGAAACCCTCTCTCCAAAACAAAACTAATGTATTTTCCCAGGGTATTGAAACACCATACTGCCCGATTACTTTCTCTAAGATTTAAAGGTATTGTACACTTTTGGTAACAGCTCAAAATCAGTGTCCACATTTTGTGTGATTAAACATATGCATGAACAAACAAACCTGTGAAAGTTTGAGCTCAATTGGTCATCGAGGTCACGAGAAAATAGTGAAAAGAGATCTTATGTGTTTTCTGTTTTTTTCAAATTATTGCGCGCGATAATTACTATTGTTTACTCGTTTCTCAGAAACGATAGCATTTTAGGCAGAAATATTTTAAGGAACCTTTTCTACCATTATTTACTTTAAATCATGTAAGTTATGTGTGAATCTGTGAACATTGTATTTTTCGATCTTACAAATAGTGTACAGGGCTTTTAAAGGGAGTCATTCCACAATGTTATGGTTTATTTTTGTCTAATCAAAACGAATGGAAATCCAAAGAACTAAGAAGTCACTGTGTTTCCCTTCCATTTGATGAAGGGAAAACTATCTCGCAAATACCTCGTGTAAGAATGACATTAATTTAAAACACTGAATCCGTCAGTTTAAAATATGAGCCGCCCCATGCCAAAACCAGGCACTTCCTGCCAAAACACCAAACTGGGTTTATTTGCGCATCAAATTGATGAGAAGAAGAGCTTTCAAATAGCACATAAATAGCCCAGCCTATAAGGTATTTAGTCTTTCTCAACTCATAGATTGTCAAAGACGTCACAAACATTGACACCATAGCTAATATTCGGGTGGGCGACTAGAGTGACTAGACTAACCAGAAACAGTGTGACAGTGTGTGACGTAGCTCTCGAATTTACTAGATCGACCATGCTCCAGTGCATGGTCGAGCTAGTCAATCTCCCTGTGCTCTATGGTTTCTAGTAAGTCTAGTCACTCTAGTCGCTCACCCGAACTTGCTAATGGCTGATATTCTGGTTGTCTGCATATTATTTTTGACTAATTCGATTCCTACCCCCCCCCCCATTCTCTGAACACAGACTAGCTCCCAGAAACCAGACAGATTCACGATCGCCACCAGTGAAAGTGAATGCGAAGAGGAGGTTTTGTTCACGGAGAAATCTGGTTTACTTGGTAAGTGAAAACACCACCTTCATCTCAAATGGAAACCATATCATGCGTCTTAAGCCACGCCCAGTTCAGCTGTAGCTCCACCGATTTATGGACAGGCAATCGCCTTCTTTAATTCCTTACATGACCAAAGAACTCAAATTTAATTGTGGGTGTGGCTGTTAAAATCTTTGCTTTTGACCAGGCTGTATTTATTGACACGTAAACAATGTTCACCTGCAACGAAGCTGAGGAAGTTAAGGTTACTAAAGTATAATTTCAATAGTGAAAAAACAATGTACTAGGCAAAGTAAACGATGTTCAGATGAGTCGACGAGGTATGGGGACAAATTACTGAGTTTTATTACTTCAACTACAATGATTGTTAACTTATCAACTAAGCTTTTCCGAGCTTGCACGTTCTATTCAAATCCACATTTCACGTGCAAGCTCATTTCTTAGAGGCATCGCGGATGTTGGAAATCAATGCGTCATTATCTTCATAAATTTGTCTTTTAATTAAGTATAAATCAGCATCAAGCATAACTAATGATCTCGGTATAAGTACTGCATTATTTTAACTGATGTAGATAAACATTGCTCTATGATAAGCAGTGTATAGTTCCCACCATCAGAGTCATTCTTTCTCCTGAAGACGGTCAAAACAAACTGACCGAAACGTCGAGTTCTCAGAACCACCGCAACGTACAACAGAGTTTTTAATGTACATGGCGTTACCGCAAACCTTACAATAATGTACCTCCACCGTGCAAAGTTGTAAATCATAGCTACTTATTATTGATACTTATTGAAATAATTACACCTGTTGTATTTTCGATTCCTAAGGAAATAAGCATCAGAAATATGGGTCAAGAGGTCCTAGACATCAGTCACAGAAAGGTTCAACTGAACCATTAAAGCATGGAGTGGCTATTAAGGTAAACATTGAGCAGGAAATTAATTTAAAGGTTGCTTTTTCTTATTATTGGATTGTTCATGTTATATATAATTTTATCAAAGAACTTATAATCACAGATCTGGTGTCAAACCCAGCATCATATATGGGACTCCCGGATCAGAATTTACCAATATTCCTAGTCTCAGGGGTCTGACCCATTTCTAGGTCATTATGACCAGGAATTTGTGTTAAAGTTACCCGAAACTGTGTCAAGCTGATGCAATATCAGAGTCAGAATTAATGTTTTAACCTGTTCCGGGTCAGCCTGAGTGGAAAGGAGTTCGGGCCTCCTGTGACCCGCAGTGCACTCTATTATAAATTTACACATCACTCTAAACCTCAAACTATTGATTTACGAAGATTTCAAACGGCAGTTTTCTATGGGATCCCGAGTCAGAGAACGTCGTGCTTTCAGATATCAACGTGGAGATACCAGAAGGTGACTATAGTCTAACAAAACTAACCAAACTTACTTGACAAACTAACATAATAACAATCTGAAATGTAATGATTCTAGGAAAGTGCACATATAACCACGTGTTTTTGTTTGATTCTGTTGGACTGAAGATGCAACGGGATCAGGCATACCGCCATAATCAGAGTCAAACAGTCTGGGTGTTGAATTACCATTACGTTGTGATGGATTCTGTTAAAACGAAGAATGAACCTAATTTGAATAATGAGTTAGGTTAAAGCCACATCAAGCGACCTGGCAACTTTTATTTCAAACCTTCCAAAAAGGATGTTCCCAGGATATTTAAATTTTCGAAAGCAAATATTTACTCACTTCAGAACAAAACACAGTATTGTCCCAAGAAATCTTTAAAAATGACTACTGACTGTCTATCCAGGAAAACTGACGATTGTCACGGGTCAGGTTGGAACTGGTAAATCTTCTCTAGTGTCCGCCATTTTGGGTGAAATGACAACTGTATCTGGATCTGTTCAAGTAAGGTAAGCCGCTATACTAACATCTTGCCAATTTTCATTTTTCGTAACCTCCGGCTGTTTTTACTACATTTTGTTTAATTTAACATGAAACTATTCTATCTATTCCATGTTGTTATAACAAATCACAATTATGGTTCATAGGAGTTTATCAAACTAAATTGAGGAACCATTGATGGAAAACAATTCGTTGTTCTTTTTTCTGTCATCTGCTACGAATCCTTTTAGACATTATTTTATGTGAACAAATTGGTTGCCAATGTTTAGTATTGTATTATCAGTTTGTTTTACGTTCTATTTGTATTGCATCTTAATTGCAATTTAACTGTTACAGTGTGTGAGATAATGGGATGTTTTACACTTTAAAATAATTAAACTGCACTAGTTAAAGGCAGTAGATACTTTTGTTAATTCCTCAAGAAGTTCATTACCAAAAAACTTACATGGTAAGGAGTACCCGAGAGCTGCTGATAGCTGATCAGACTCCCTCTGAAGTAGGAAAGAGGTAATTTCTCACTAAAATATTTGAATCTGAGAAAGGCTTCAGGCATAAAAGCCTTCAGGCATGAAGCCTTTATCATTATTTTCGTGCAACTTCGATGACCAATTTGGGTCCCAATTTTCACAGGTTTGTTATTTATGCACATGTTGGGATACACCAAGTGAGGATAGTCTTTGAAAATCACAAAAAGTATACATCCTGCTTTTATACAGCAATACAAAACAATTGCTGTAATCATTAGGCGTGCTGCACCACTTCTAGCTGTTTGTCAGAATAAATGTACTAAATAAACGGATTAATTGAATAAGTAATAATAAAGATATTCCTGCATCTTGTTTCTCCATGAAACGAATTGACTTTGTAATCGTGGAAACTCCGACACAGGACGTGTGTATTGCTTATTATCACAGTGATGTCATTGATTACAGAAAGAGAAACCGCATAGCCTTCGCTGCCCAGAAACCATGGCTACTGAACACAACCCTCATGGAAAACGTACTGTTCGCAGAACCATTGGAAACCAAAAGGTTAGTCACAATAGTTCTTCCTCAATGTAAATCAGTCTTTTTTGGAATCCATTTTGCCCTTTATGTTTAAATAACCAGTCACTGCACAAAAACTGGAACCAAAGTCCAAGCAAAATCTCTTCCCTTTAACAGTTGCAGCAATCCTGACTCGCTGATGAATATCTACACACACATACAATAGAACGTTTGTTTTCGAAGAGAACAAGTCATTCAAAACTTATAGTTTTCAAGACACATTTACCTTAAAGGGCGGTACATCATTTGTTATTGTGAGAGAACATACCGTGCAATATTCCATCATTAACCAATACACCTCTTGCCAATATTAAGTCGTTCATACTTTTTAAATGTGTGCTACAGACATAACTGCTTTGCTTTATAGGTCCGTGTAAACATTCTCTATCAAAGCCATTACACTAAAAAATGGATGACAATTTAAAATAACCTGGTGTGTTTAGATACAAACGGGTGATAGAAGCTTGTGCACTGCGACCAGACATTGATATCTTACCAGCCGGAGACCAGACTGAGATTGGTGAGAAAGGAATCAACCTAAGCGGTGGACAGAAGCAGCGAATCAGCGTGGCGAGAACCATGTACTCAAATCGAGATGTCATTTTACTGGTAAGGTCATTTTTGAACACTCTTTCCCGTAAAAAAAAACAACAACAAGTATACTCTGCGATTGGTTCTTTTGTTTTCTCTTTTAATATAAGGAAATGTTTTTCACTTTTATTAATTTGAACTTGTGTTGGTTTTATTTTTTTAAGGACGACCCTCTGTCTGCCCTAGATGTTCATGTTGGTCGCCATCTTTTTGAGAATGGTATCATCAAGTGGCTTGTGAAAAATCGACACACAGTCATCTTGGTCACTCATCAACTCCAGTATCTTAACAGAGCGGACTTGGTAAGTAACAGGCTAAGACAATGGAAAACCATCAAGCACTACTCGGCTAAACTTCTGGAGGCATTTGTTTTATTTGGAAATCCCTTGTCATTGCAAAGTGTAAGTCATATAACTCCCGGGTCTGAATGCATGATCCATTTCAGGCTCAGGCTGACCCGAAAAATAGATATACAAAATGGGATTTAAACTAGGATTCTGCGTCAGTTTCAACCATTCCTGTGTCATTCTGATACAACTTACGGGTCCCTGACCTAAAATGGGTCAAGTCCCACGGAACCCAGATCCAGGTCAATTCTGTCAATTCTGTAGGGAGCTTGGACAGTCATTCATGAATAGTTGCGAACTTGAGATAAGGAAGAAGAAAGTGATTGTTGTTCCATCACAACAGGTTGTAGTTGTTAAGAGGACTTGATATGATAATGGAAATCATAAGTATGGAGCGAGGTATTGTTTTACTAACAATATTATCTGCAAGTCAATAGGATGCGCCTAAAACAACGCACGAGAAGAGGCGAAAATTAAATAGCTTTTTTTTCTCTCCAATTCACTTTGCATCTACTTTAGATAATTGAAATGAAAGATGGTAGGATTGCCTCCCAAGGTACGTTAGATGATATCATCGCTGCTAATCCTGATACATACAGCGAGTACAAGAAGGCTGTGGAGCTAGCCAGCGAGTCTGAAGCCGAGATGGAACAGTCTGGTTACGAATCAGAGTCCACGAAGGAGGAGAGAGCAAGTCTGCAACAACAAGTCAAGACTGCCATCTTGAAAAAACAAATTTCCAAAGGTATAATGAGCGAGTACAAATAACCAAAGAGTGTAGGCTACTGAACATATCCCCTGAAGGACCTTCCTTTGTTTCCTATGTCCTGACAAACGTCAATGTTGCTGGTATAAGAATAAGAATAGAAATCCTGGACGCATTTGTTGAATGCACGTATTATTTCCTCCACATTTGCACAGTCACATCAATGTTTGTGAAATATCTGATTTGTTCTTCTCCATTGTTCAAACAGCGGTCGTTGGACTGTAACATTGACTGACTTGTGATACAGTAACCACAGAATGCCTCGCCATCCCAGAACCCATATCACCTTTTTGCGGGTGTAAACCAATTAGAATCTTTCAAAGAAAGTACCAGAACAAATGAGAACACCAGCAATGTTTTGCGTTGTTGAAGTACCTGGTGAACATTGACTTATAGGAGCACACAAACCCGCCCTGAAGCAGATTCACATACATTTCGAAGAGGCCAAGATTGGTGCAGGGTTAGGAAAATAATAACAAAGCATTTGAAATTTACAAGTATATCCAGGTAAAAATGGGGGTAAGTCTTTGTTATAAAACGTAGATGATTCGTCATACAATGTTCTGCGGAAATTGACTTTCTTGATTACCCTATTAAAAAAAGTATCGTTTCAAGTTCCTGAAAACAAACTAAACTGTCTCTTTTTTTGTCTGATAACAAATCCCCATAGAGCCAGGGATGAACGGAGACGTGTCCGGAGCACTGGTAGAGAAAGAAGAGATCGAACGAGGCTCGGTGTCTTACACCGTGTATCTCTACTACGCAGTGAATGCAGGCTGGTTCCTTCTGCTACTAAGCTTCTCAATGGCCTTCATCAACGCCGGGTTCTCAATTGGGAACAATTTCTGGTTGTCTGCCTGGTCTGAGGCCGGTCTGGGGTTGAATGAGGTATGTTCTAGCAAGTCCAATCATCAGACATATTTTTTAGAAGTGGTGGTGTCTTCTTGGGTAAAATCCAAAGGACTAGGGCTTTTGGGTTGGTATACAATTGGCGTTTTTTTGATAAAATATAATACAACAACAGTCAGGCTCAATCTGTTACATTTGTTTGAAATTAAAAAATGCCCAAACAAGGACAAAATTCAGCTCGGGGTGAGGGCTGCAAGGAAAAGAACAGTGAAGGGAAATATCTGCTCACAATCATTTTAACTGTGGTAGATTGTAAGTTGATGGAAAGCAAATTACAGGGAGTCCCAAAGTGACAGTAAAGGGGTGAGGGGATGAGGCAATGCGTAAACTGCGAGTGAATTTGCGTCAGTAGGAACCAGTAAGGGACAACCCGTAGGACAACAGTAAGGGACAACCAGTAAGGGACAACCAGTAAGGGACAACCAGTAAGGACAACGTAGGACAACCAGTAAGGGACAACCAGTGAGGAAACCAGTAAGGGCAACCATAGGACAACCATGAGACACTTGAGAAGAGGCTCAATCAAGGAGGAGACAAACCTAGTTTTTTGTGGCGTGTCGTGGCCGAGCGGTCTAGTTCACCGGACCCAAACTCTGTGCCTTTGAGCAATGCACTTAACCATTGCTTCGTAAAAAGTTTGGAAGGTATATAGTGCATTCTGCTCTACCAGCCAGGCTCCGAGTGGATGGTACCTTACGGACTGTGAAGGGGTAACCCTGTTTAAGCCCCAGAAGAATAGGTGACGATGAGCTCCTGGTGACGGTTGATTTGGGTTGACAGCCCAAATGAGTTAAGTGTAGCCTCGCCTTGAAGTGGCCGTCTGGCCTTGTGAGTTGGGCGATATCTTATAAAAAATAGTAATAATAATAACAACTTGACAAGATCAATTTCAGGAGATGGAGTATCATCTATATCTTCCTTAAAACATAAAGGAACGGGCGGAGTCCCCAAATATTGTGTACATCTCTTCAAATACGTGATACAAAACTTAAATTTACAAACAAAAGTTGTTAAATTATGTCTTTGTAGACGGCGCAATACAACAAGGTGTTCGACGATTACTTCGGTGGCTACGTTGGTTTGTCCGCTGGGTATTTCTTGTTCAGAGTTCTCACGTCGTTGACCCTTGTTGGGGCCGTTTTGAGAGCAGCCAAGAAACTACACGAGAATGTACTCCGTAACATAATAAAGGTACCACTGAGGTAAGACTCCATTATGTATGTTTTAATTAAGCCCTATACGGAATCCATAACACAGTTTATTATTTACTTACTGGAGCGACTTACCAATGTTGAAGTATACACAATGCATGTTTTGGTAAAAAATTGATGGTGCTGTCTAATTTGTAGACAGTCCATACAAATGTTGACTTACAATGTATAAAACTGCTAAGACAATTTGACAAGCTCATGGGTATGTCACGTGCTTGGAAAATACATTCGTCGGTGCGTCACAAAGACACCGGAAGAACCGGTATATAACTGACTGGGTCAGTGTTTGGAACTGGTCAAAAAGACACCGATTATATTTTTCAGATCCTCACCTACCGTAGCAACAACATTTTTTATGACTTATTTTGGGGCATTTTTCAGTATGGATGATTCTAATTAAATCAGTATGGCTAATGTCTTACAAACAAAGACGCATTGGTTTGTGTGGCATCGGTTCCACACATGGTTATAGGTCCGTGTTTGGACGATGTGTTTCTTATGAAAATATAATGTAATCACGCAAGCACAGGTTTTAACGTTAGTTGTAACATAATTGAGACAAATTCTCACACTTCGTTCCCATCTTTTGTATGTTTTTCAACAAAACAACATGAAACCATGCATATCAAAAACGTATACGATCACTGCTGTCTAAAGGTAAATGTTTTTCAGGGGAAGCGGTTCTTAGAAAAACAAATTGTTCGATTGTCTCATACAATGCTGAAGACTGAGAGTGTGAAATATTTTCAGAAAGGTAAATCCAACAGGACCATACAAAACAAACTTTTTAACACTAACAGTTTAAGTTTCTAATCGAATTTCATAGCATTGGTTTTGGTATCATGAACTTTCCAACACCTTCTTTTGTTTTCTGTCACATAGATTTTTCGACACTACCCCCATTGGTCGAGTTCTCAATCGATTCTCGAATGATACCCGGTTAATCGATTCGGTAAGTCAAATACACTAAGACAGCCCATGTTATAGATAGAATAAGGTATCAATAAACCCAGACATGGTGCAGCAACGACGATAGAGCTGTACCCAAAATCGATAAGATTTCAAAAATCTTGAAGAAGATAGGGCCTATAGTTATTGCTGCACAACGGGATGGTTTATAAAGGTTAGCATCTCCATGGTGAAAGTAGTGCCTTTCCCATTTCCAGCGTTGATGGCCGCTTTGTATTCTTTTATTTTTAAACAAACATTAGTACAAGAGAAAAATGAGCTTAATGATGACAACCATGTAAACAATATCTCTTGTGATTATGAAGTGAGACAATTCTCAACTTCGGTTCTTCTCAGAACCACCGCTTCTCACAAGAGAAATTCATTACATGATTGTCACCTGCAAGAAATTCTGGCTTATTGTACAAACACCATTCAAGCTTCAAATCTTACTTAGACGTTAGTATTTTCACACTTTGGAACATTTGGTCTGTGCAGAGGTTTACTCCAACAATCAACATGATGATGAGCAGTTTATTGATGATCGGCTCGGCAGTGGTCGTCAATACCATCGTAGTGCCACTTTTCATCGTGTTCTTTATTCCTATTGCCATTGGATACTACGTCCTACAGAGGTACTTTTTGTCAACATCAAGGTAAAATCCTCATTACTACATACATGCTTCATTAGGCAATATTTAAGTGAAGCTACAATAATACCAACAGAACCAGTTTTTAACTAGCGCATTTTACAGTATTAATGCGCTTTACATTAGTGCCCTGGTCTTCATTGGGCCACTTATAATCCTGTAATCTTTCCCATCTCCATGTGGAGTTAACAGCCCTGGGCTACTGTGGCACTCCAAAGGCTTTTTCAAACACAAGATATACCCCCTGTACCAGAAGGTGAAGAAAGCAATTATAGTAAAGCATCTCGCTTAAGGACACAAGTGTCATGATTGGGATTCGAACCCACACCCGCTGACCTAACCACACGATGCATTAGACAGCTAAGCCATGATACTTGCAGTGACCATTACAAGTTCTTCATTTTCTGTTTCCACCAATGTTTATAGTCCACATTGAAATTATGTGTGTCCTCGGTTTGAGCCTCCATGGAGGTTCACAGCTGAGTCTTAGCTTGTTGTAAACTGCCAAGTGACTTCGTGAACACCAAGCATCATCTATCCCAAACTTGATGGGTCGTTGGATGGGGCAGCAATAACTCTGCAACAATCTTTCTCAGTGCCTCTCTGTCCTTCAGCGCCCATCCTCAGTGAGTTGAAAAACACCTGTCCCGTCCGCCCCTTGATTTAACCTTCAAACCGCTTCCTCCGTCTTTCCCTTTTTTCCTCGTCCTTGTGAAATGGCTTTTGCCAGTGACTAACACATCAAACCTGTAACTGATCAGACTACTTGACCTATCTCACAGGGAGTTACAGCGACTAGACAGCGTTAGCAAATCTCCAGTCTTCGCCTACTTCTCGGAAAGTATCGGAGGCCTGACGACAATTCGAGCGTTCCGGTAAACACCTATTAGACCAACCATAGCTGTGAGACTAATTGTTACGTGTCAAAGAGAATCTAAAGGGAAAGTACATAATGGTTACAGAAAGAGATAATTCGATGCCAATCCTTTATGTTTCAGTATACATAATAAATTAAAATAACCTGTAAATAATTAATTGAATTCAGAGATCTCGGTTTAATATTAAAAAATATATAAAGTAATAAATGATTATGGTTTATGCAAGGTTATCACATGCTTGCTATGATTACGGCAAATCGAAATAAGACCAGTAACTTTGGGAGTCTTCATACACTATATAAACTTTAAATCAGTTATCCGTCAGATTAAAGTTAATCTGCTTTTGCTGACCTTTGCCAATCTTGTATTCGTCTTGTAGGCTGGCTGATCCATGTACAAAATCAATTTGCACCTTACATACGATTTATCATAATAATGTTCTGTGATGTGAAACTAAAGCTCTTGAATTAACCCCATTTAGGTCGGGAAGACGTTTCTACAAGACCATCATACAGAGAATCAATTGGAATATGTCTGCATTCCTGTACCTACAGGTGGTCAACCGATGGCTTGCTGTACGGCTGGTAAGCTACTCTAAAGATAGTCTCCAACAATACTCGTCGTGGTTGGTCTCTGTCCAATACCAAAGTGTCCCTGCTTTGTGGAAGATCACATTTTACTTTACAATTTTTTGGTAATCAAACCAAGGGATCATGAAAGGTGACATGGGTCGGAAGAGTCATGCGTGGGTGATGGAGAAGACAGAAAGTTGAATGTGGAGATGAAAACTCCAAAGAAGAAGACGTATACTCACTGAAATAGAGACTAAAAACCATACCCATACCCGGACTGAGTAAGGGTTCGAGCCGGGGTTAGGTGAACGACATGGCAAGCCACCACAGTCAACCTAATCCACATCTGGTCCTAAGATCTCATATAAATATCCAATGATAATTAATATGCTGTTGAGTTTGTGAGTCTATACAAGTTGGCAGAGGACAGCATGTTTTGTCGACTGGTCAAGTAGTGTCACAAAACAATGATTTATAATGACAAGTCGTGTCTATCTGTACAAATCAACCCAATCATACAAATGTGCACAATACGTGCCACCCCTTCTTCCCGAATGCTCTACAGAGAATGTGGCATTAATGCACTATAATTTTGCTATATAATAACAAGGAGGTTATGATATCTGAGAAAGTTTTGTCTTCATTATTTTGTGTGGAGTTAATGTTTTTTTCCCACCAACCGACACTCGTTTTTGCTGCAGGACTTTATTGGCGCATTGGTAGTTCTTGTAGCTGGTATGACGACACTGGTCGGTGCGTTAACTGGTGACTTAAGTCCAAGCTTGGTTGGGTTGGCAGTCACATACACGCTACAAGTAAGCACACCCTACTAGTTTTAAATAATTTGTTTGCCATTTTGTTAAAATCAGACCAGCTTTGTTTGAAATTGAATGTGCACCTATCGTCTATCTTGATGATGAAGGCGCAGATCCTTTGGGTGGGACCAGGGCCCTGCAGGGGTGCGAACCCCCTCCCCTCGCTCTTGAACTATATTATTTTCCTTTTGTATAATATTCAACTTTTGCCATCATGTACATCCATAATGTTGCTTAAGACCTAAGCTCACATGGTGGTAGTAGGTCTACTGTAAAAACAAAAATCCAAACCGAGTCTCAGTGAAGAGGCCCCTATTATATAAACTAGCCCTTCCCTGGAAAAATGCTAATTGCATTCACGCATGCGTACTATTGGTTGGCAAACGTCATACAGTTGTGTCAGAGATAAAACGCACAAACTCGTATGCGTCACGCCACCATCAGCCCCATACAAAAAGGCATGATGCTCCCTAATTTTGCCAACCAGTAGTGTCAGTGCGCACGCGCAATGTGCTTGTCATTTGATGGGTTAAACGCGCGCGTCATCCATTATTCTGCCACTCTGAGAGGGTACTATTATTGGTCTTATGCAAACTAATTCTTATTGCACGTTTGGATACTTCCATACCGTTCAGCGCTTTTTGTTTTTGCTTTAATTTAGTTCTAAGTTTAAGAAGACCCCCACCGAACCCTCCTCCCTGTTGTAAATCCTCGATCCGCAAATGAGATGTGTTATGAGATTTGTTGGTTTTCTTTTCCATATAACTGAATATTGTTCGCTGGGTTTGCCGTTTGGTTATGCAGGCAAAGCTCTCAAAGATATTAATCCCGTTCGCAAATAAATAACAGCCCCCCAAAAATCATAGAAAAGACCTTTATAATCTTACATGTAAAGATGTAGCACTGTTTGTAAAACCATTGGTTTTTTTAAATTATTTTTTTTAGAACAAACCGTATTAGTGAAATGCAAGTATACGAACAGTGAATTTGCAATTTTGAATGAATTTTATTCCAGATTTCAGGATTCTTGAATTTCTTCGTCCGCACCGTAGCCGATCTTGAGATGAACATGAATGCTATAGAGCGAATTAAGTACTACACAAACGTTGAAAACGAACCTTATAAAGGTAAGATCAGATTAAAGAACAGACTTTCATTGAAGACATGGTATGACATGGAAGACAGGTCATGGGACTCTGCCATTGATGATACATACATGGAATTAGGCACACAGTCAGAGTGTGTTGACCACAAGGGCCATCGCAGATTTTGTCTTTTGAAAAAGTATAGGTAGAATAACAAGCATTGACAGCCATTTTGAAAACTTTGAAAACAGCTTGTTATCCTACCTATATTTTTCAGAAGAAATCTGTGATGGCTCTATAGCCGAATATCTTTCTCGTGACATACTCTGACTGTGTGCCAAATTCCATGCTTATATCATCAAATGCACAATTCCCCTACATATTTCCCCTATCTACCCCACTATCAGTGAGCTTTTGGATTTAAACTAACCAATCAATCATTTTTAAAATATTCAAGAGAAACACTGAGGAGCAATCTATTAATTTTCTTCACAGGGAAAGATCCGCCGCCAGGTTGGCCAAGACGCGGGAAGATCCAACTAGACCACATTTCTGTGCGTTACGCACGAGACACTGATCCAGTATTGCGTGATATCACGGTCACATTTCGTCCTGGTCACAAGGTACATCCCTACTGTTCCAATTTAATTAGTTATCTGTCAGTTACACAGATAGTCTTCATAATAACTACGTAATAAAGATGAAGTTGGGGAAACAGTGCGCCAAGAAACGGGCAGTTGGGCCACAAGAATGTCCTGAGCAAGAACTATACCACAAGAGATAGCACTTGAGTCTCAGCCTTCAGTCTCAGCCCTATAGAGTGTGGTGGCAATTCAAAATAAGACACGAAACTCAGTCCATCACAAACACCATCTCCGGTGTACAAAACAATAACTTCACAAAACAACAAACACACACTAGCGGTTCGTTCATCGAAGCTTTCAACACACAGAGGAATTCCGTAGATTCGCAAAATCAAAAACAAAGTTTTGCCTTTAAATCCTTTTTCAGCTTTTAATACAAAGCTCAGGAGAAATCTAACTCCAGATGGATCATTTTTGCGCTTATTAAAAAATAAAAACGGTATCTGCAGATAATTCTCAAATGAATAAACAAGTCTTGTTGACAGTGTGAACTGTAAACAAAGTTCACTGACCTCTAATTTTCCAGAAAATCCACTAGAAACCTCAAATGTTGTCACTAGATGTATAGGTTTAAATGTCACACACTCACTGTCGCTGCTAACAGTGGGTAGTTATGTACACGGACAGCAAAAAGGTTTCACAACTGAAGAACAACTTTTTTGATTTGTCCGTCTGATGCAGGTTGGCATTTGTGGACGCACAGGAGCCGGCAAGTCATCGCTCACATTGGCTCTGCTTCGTGTCATAGATATCTATAAAGGTAATGCGGAAGCAGTCCGACCAGGGAAGTAGACTAACCAATCAACCCGCAATATACATACGCCAGAGCCCACTGTTCATTCTTTTATATTCAGTAATTCATAGCCCATTAAAATAAATCTGCAATTTATATTTATCATTGCAGGTCGCGTCTTAATCGATGGAGTCGACATTAAGTCTATTCCCCTGACGACCCTCAGGAGTCAAATAAGCATTATTCCACAAGATCCAGTTCTGTTTACAGGAACAATAAGGTAGAGCGTTGACTATCACCAATCAACAAATGTCATAAACAGGCAAATCCCTTCCAAAACTAAAACTAATTTCATTTTTGAGATGTATGTAGTTCTTGAAGAACACGCTCATCAATGATACCCCATAAGATTCAAACACAAATTACAGAAAGAAATATTTTTCATTAATGTTTTACAAGCTATGTTCAACTGATAAGAAATAATGTTAATACAAACAAAAATGAAGTTCACAACTCAATGATAGCCCAACAATAAGAGCGTACTCAGATACATCGGAACTGCAATGGCATAATTTTTGAGGAGCAGGAGAGGGCGGGATTTATTCTTTACCAAGATAAATCATACGCACGAAATGCAAGACATAGGCCTACATAATACTCTTATACTAGTCGATGTACTGTGCCACACATTTATGCATTTTTCGATCAGTCACAGTATACAAGTTATGCCCTAGAGATGCTTTAAATGCGAAAACCAAACGAATGCTATAGTCTAGTTTTTCTTCTATCTAATTTAAAGGTAAAGTCATAACTACTGCAAACATTAATGACATTAAAAACTTACTTGGTGAGAATCACTGCAGCTGTTAATAGTACAAACTATTTTAAGAAAGGATAACCTTCGAAGTAATATGATTTGGATAATATTTCACCCAGAAACATTTGAATCTCAGAAACGATTCATGCATGAATCTAAAGGTTGGTGTCCGTTCGCGAATGCTGCAGCTAGAGATGTGGTTGGTACCCGCTGTCACCTCGCTAAACATTGAAATATTTGATGTTAGTGTGAAAATACCGTGAAAGTTTGTTACTGTTTTCTCAGCAAGTAGACACTATCCAGCTGAAACTTCCACATGTGACTTATATTGTATCTGTCTTTATAAATCAGCATTACGTTTTCGCTCGTCCCCAGCGCCTTGCCTTAAAACCAAAGGCGCTGGGATGGGCAAACGTATCGTTAACGTTAATGCTCAGTCCCATGCTCAGTCCCATCATGCATCACACTCACACTGCAAGCACTGCACGCATGACGTACTTCTGAACAAGAATCTGTGCAAGCTGATAGCCCATCCCAGCGGTCCTGGATAGGCCGCTGGGGACGAGCGAGCATTACGTTGACAGAAACCAAACAATGACCCTACATTTAAGGGGTAAGAGGGGGTGGGGGCTCTAACTGAAGCAACTCCCTCCCCTCCCCCTCTGGTAATAACTACACAAATGTATTATTTTCCTACCAACATTTCTCCCAAACAGAAAGAACCTAGACCCAGTTGGTCAAGTTAGCGACGATGAAGAGCTATGGGGTGCCCTGGATATTGCTCAATTAAGGGATGTCGTGTCATCACTTGAAGGAGGCTTGGGTGAGTAAATATTAATAAATGACGTCACCCCCTAAAATATTCAGCAAATTGACTCGAGCCAGAAGTTTAATCTATTGTGGTCACGCGCCTCCAAGATAACTTTTGACCATCGATGACACAATTAAGTCTGGAAATAAGTAATATCTTTGAGCAATTATAGACAACGGTGTTTGTTTTATATTTCTTATTTTTGTACTGATTTTTTTATGAATTATTAAAAAAAAAAATTTCATCTATTTATTTTGGTTTTACTTTATTTAAAAAACAATTTTTTGGGGGACGATAAATCTATAAGGGCCCATTTTCTTGTTTAGTGTTCTCATTTAAACATTACTAAATTCAAACTGCAGATACGAGTATAAACAACCAATGCCTAATATCGGTAAGGCAAACCTCCCCCTTCAATTTGAATTAATAACTTTTTAATCACTTTCATAATTTGATTTGATAATTTAATTTAATTAATTTCAGGCAACCCCATCCATTAATTTGATTTCAGTAAAGTGTTTTCACGCAAATACCGACCACTGATAATAGCACGTCCTGTAAGTGACAGGATTGTGCCTCCGATGATACAAGCATGAAAGTTGGCAGTCAAAGGACAAATTGTTTCAAAGGACAAATCTTTGATGGCGCTATAGCCAATCTATCTCATGACACATTCTGACTGCGTGCCAAATTTCACACTGGTATCATGAAAGGCACAATTCCCCTATCTACCCCACTATACAAATCTAATAAGTCCTCTAATTATGTACTTGTTGCAAACAGTTATAAAATGCTTTATTAATTCAGACTCGGCTATCAGTGAAGGTGGTGAGAATTTCAGCGTTGGTCAGCGGCAGTTATTCTGTCTGGCTCGTGCCTTCCTGAGGAAGTCTCGTATCCTCATCATGGACGAAGCCACCGCCTCAATCGACCTGGAAACGGTATGGAATTGTATAGATGCTGCAAAGCTGCACTTTATGACAACATTGTACAATTATTGACTGCTTCGAGTGCCAATATTAAAACAACGACTACCTCGTGATCCCCTTAGCGTTTTATTTTTCACTCAGCGAGTCCCTCACGTGACACTATAAATAGATTCGACGCACTCTAATCACAATTAGGCAGAACCAATATACGCGTGTTTTTAATACTAATTGTTCTTGGATTTATATACAAATCTGAATTACTACCATGTTTGGTTAGATTATCCCTGAAATGACTTGTTTATCTTTATCTAGATAGAAAGACACTTAAAGGAACATTACATATTTGGTAAGAAAAAAACTTGTAAAATATACATTTTGATCACAGATTTACATAAAACTTACACGGTCTAATGATGATGATAGTAGAAAACATCCCTTGAAATATTTCTGTCTGAAATGCCGTATTTGATGAGAAATGAATAAACTAATTTTTCGATTGGAGTTTATCGCTCAGTGAGCGTTTTATTCATTTGTTGAAGCTATATGATTTCATGCAAATGTGTAATCGGTTTTTCACTATTTTCTCGTGACCCAGATGGCCGATCGATCTCAAACTTCTACAGGTTTGTCAGTTTATGTATATGGTGGATTACATAAAGTGCTTACACTGCCAGCAACTGTTTTGTTAGCAAAAACCAATTATGTAATGTTTCTTTAAACTGTTTGTGTGCGATATATGTTAGTATAACCCAATGACGCTACCCCAAACTATAGGGCTATATTTAGGTCATGCACAACCGTTTGTCACGGTATTCTCTGAAACATTATATGACCTAGTTTGATGAACTTCTAGGGGCTAGTTGATGATGATTGATTTTACTATTATTTATTGATGTACCAATGAAGTGGAAAGTGTGTGTAGAATTGAAGATCCTTGCGTGACAAGCGGATACAAACATTAATCATTTATGCACGAACAACGCAACCACGTAAGCTCAAATCACGCAGTTCGTGTTTCATGATTATACACAGTTGTCAATTTAGAAGAGGCGAGCTGGTTGCACCGCGTGGACCAAAACCTTGCATGATGTTACAACATTCTTAATGCTTTAGAAAACTGCACCAATATGGTAACACGTTTATACATTTTAAAAAATCTCTCTGATAACGGGCAATACTTTGACACACTCGAAACAAACTATACAACGTCCACAGTAACAACGGTAAACTGGTGTTATTTTGTGCATCCGAATACAAACAATGTGTAATGTTGGCACACGTCGGCCATTTTCTAAGTGGGCAACACGTGGTATTGGGCACCGTTTAGTCAATACACAAACACTGTAAAACAAGTTAGTTGTATGATGATTCCAACATCTGGTTCCATTTTGACATTTTTAGGACAAGATTCTTCAACGTGTGGTGACAACCGCCTTCGCTGAACGTACTGTGCTGACCATAGCGGTATTTATTTGTTTTCTTTCGTCTTGTTCAAGAACATCAAAGGCTACCTAAACTATGGAATAATCACCCTCACAGTATTAGCCAATCGTCTTCACTTCAAGTATTTATGTCCAAAAACAAAACACATTTGTCATTGTTTATGATTACTTCTTTGTAGTGTTGAGAATTGTTTGTATTTTTGTTCTTTTGTTATTTTTTTGTAATGTGCAATATATAGTGTATTCCTACAGATATTACGCAATATAAATTGTTTTACCAAATGAGCCCCATCGGGTGTCACGCTCTTTTATGACGACATTATTATGAACGTATCCGTTACACCATGGTTACACGTACGCGTTAAGAGAGAAAGTGTAGCTGAACCTTCCTAAACTGTGCAAGATCATTTCATTTCAGTGGCTAGATGTCAACACAGAATTGACACGGCCGTTTTATGACGAGTACTTTGAAGATAATTGTGTCTCATTTTCTCCTCAGCATCGCATTACGACCATACTAAACTCCGATAGAATTCTAGTACTCGACGAAGGAAAAGTAGCAGAGTATGGAACGCCAAATGAACTCAAGGAAAAAGAAGATGGAATATTTGCGTCGTTTGTGCGAGCAAGGACGTGTAATTGAGTGTGTGCCCACGTTTGGGCCCAATAGACTGTGCAAGTCTCGCGCGTATTGAAAACGAGAATAAACTCAAACGAAGAGGATTCTTTTCTGTGAAATAACCAGAGCATTTATATATATATATAATTTTAGTTTGTGTATAATAAAATAAATTTATTAAAACAGCCAAATAGGCCTACAAGTTGTAAAGACTCACAAGTTGTAAAGACTCATGATCTTGATGGAATAGCGCCTTATACATTGTAATTGTTATGCTATGTTAAGTTCGTTTTTAAAACAATTTCCACAATACACGCTGTAGCTGCTATTCGAGGTGCCCGAAAGTCCAGATTCTCGCGAAAACTCGTTCGCTCTCGAGGTCAACTTACACAGTCTAATCAGGCACCTGGATGTTTGCGACCATTAGGTTTTCTGAATTGTTTACAAGTAACCGGAAACGGAGGTCAAGTCTTATTCTCGGGTTTTCTTTGTTGTTTTATGAAAATTATTTTACTTCCCTGTATTACATGGCTAAATGTTACTTTGCCTTCAATATTATTAAACGTTTACAACTAAATAAATTAAACTCAAGTACATAAAGAAACGAAATTGCTCACACGTAAAACTCAATTATCGTTGGGACCAACAACTTGGTCCCAGAAGTTCGAATACGCGCGAGACTTGCACAGTCCATTTTATACACTGTTAACCGTAAACTATAAGCAAAGCAAACTAAACGTTATAAAATTGCCGTCAGTTTCTAAGCAGAATGAGTGACACAGTGTCCTAATGCGCGCATACATTGTCAAATCTTCCAACATTATGAATTACACTTGCTTAATTCGTGTGTTTCTGCTTTCGGAAGCACAACAGTATGTGTGCATCCGGGAAACAGCTTGCTTTATAAATTGGACCCAGTGCTATTCACCATCACTATTAAATCAAAGGCGGAAGTTGGTGTAAGTGCATCACTAGATGTTGGTTTTTGCATTGTAATAAGGCCAATTTATTTAATGGGCTATGCAAACATTGTACATGACTCATATAATACGGGGCTTTGTTTTAAAGGCCCTGTACACTATTGGTAAGATCGAAAAACACAATGTTCACAGATTCACACATAACTTACATGATTTAAAGTAAGTAATGGTAGAAAGGGTTCCTTAAAATATTTCTGCCTAAAATGCTATCGTTTCTGAGAAACGAGTAAAACAATAGTAATTATCGCATGCGATAATTTGAAAAAACAGAAAAAACATAAGATCTCTTTTCACTATTTTCTCGTGACCTCGATGCCAAAAGTGTACAATACCTTTAACCATCTTGATACGTTGCCGGCGTGGAGAAGAACTGTCATTGTATGTATTTGCATGTGTGCTTTCACTGTAGTTTAATTGTAATTTGATATCATCTACCTGAAAACACTCCCATCTCTTGTGGTTGTCAACCAATGACCTCCCATGTTTCCTATATTATAATTGTAACCGTCAATATAATATGGCAGCAACCACGAACGTGTTGCCCGTGTGTAAAGTTTTGTAAGTCCTCAGTTTACGTGTAAAAGAAAATGTACAAAAGAAGAAATTAAAATAATAAAGATGATGCCCCTATTGCAGTTACTGATAGAGGAATTTGTTTCAAATATTTGGAAGCTTGTTCGCACTTTCGTTCTAGATAAACTCGACAAACGGTTGTTTTGTCAACACTGTCATATTACAAAATGCTATGTATTTTTAAAAGTAGGATCCAATTCCTTAAGTCTTGGCTATAGTTACTTGTTATCACTGTATAGTTGATGAACGACAATATACTGAAACGAAACTGATGGGACAGGTTTTTAGAAACAATGATTGATAAACCTGTTTGTGGTTTTAGGTCACCAAAGGGACACTTGGAACCTTACATGGTAATCAAACTTCACATTATATTATGCAGATTTATTTTGTATTTCTCTCTAATCATGATTATCAAGGAAATATCTTCCAATGTATAAGTAGCATACATCTGTGTACGTGTCTATTGAGTATTCAACCAGTGTCAACTGAGTGGCATTTCCTCCCGGAACTTCCACCTTTAACGTTACACTCTTCACATAGTTTAGTAATAACTGTAGTACCGTTATAGTCTCCGTATTGACCCCTGTCTTTAGCAATTCTTCCAAACATTGAAAAAAGGGTGAAATTAACCCAACTTCTTATCCAGCGTGGGTTCACATCTCAACTCTCACATCATTTGGTTTTAAACAAACGCCCAACAGTCGTTGGGTAATAAAGACTGTACTAAATATTTGGCAAGATACACAAATAATAATTATGTTTTTAATTATTAGACAACTGTTGAATATGCGTGACGTACCGTTGGTAAAAGACCTTTGTCGATAACAATTGGTCACTTTTCCGCCAACTTCTGGTAATTATTTAGGAAAGAATAATTCCTTTGAAATGCATGGCATGGCAGCACTGTTCACATTGTGTATTAAGTGCCCCTCAAGTTGGTCGGTGAAAGAGTTCATTTATCTGTCATTAGGTGTCATGGGTCATAGATGAAAACAAGAAACTTGTACCGCGTACAACGTCAAGAGTCCCCGTGGTCAATGGCATTCTGCTCTGCTAAACTCTAACATGGATGGATCACTTCCAGCCCTCGGGAAATATCGAATACATACATGAACAGTTTAACAAAATGAAGATTGTAAAGTCAGTGTGTCTGGCTACTATGCATCATTGATGACCGCTCATTCACCTATAGGTAAAGCATGGTAATAATAAGTGACGCATGACCGCTGTCAAGGAGGGTGACCAACCCGCATGTGGCTCCTGTCCATTTTTTTGATTGGATTTCCCAAATCAGCTTTAATTGGACTATGCAGGAATTTTAATGAGTTGCTTTTTGTTAGGAACGCAATTTTAACATTCGGATGGAATCCCCGCACTAATATATTTCAAGATTGTCAGATTTAATTTTGATGGCTTCATAACTTTGTGCCGTGTTTCCACTTCACTGCCACTGAAGATCGGTTTCTGTTTTGTTTGTTATTGTTTTGTCTCAAGCCACGCCCCTTGGTTCAGTTTCTGGAAGGTCGCAATCAAGGCCTACTGGCGTTTAACCCCATGTAGAACATGTATTATTGATTGATTGATTGAGTGGAAATAAAGTATTAATTGATTTATTGATCTGTAGAACGTATAATTTATTGGTTGTTGTGGTAAGATTGGTAATAAATAATTGTTGTATGTGTGCGGGACCCCAAGGAATACGAAATAAATGAATAAGCTTTGATCTTAGGTGAATGTAGAAGTTGCAGAGGAAATAAAGTAATCCTGTTTTCCGTTCCTGTCCCCCGTTTTTAGAACGCTTGGTTTCAACTATAGTTTGTTTCATCAATTTCATCAATTTTCATCAAGTTGCGTTAAAGAAACATTACAGAATTGGTCTTGCTAACAAAACAGTTGCCGGCAGTGTAAGCACTTTATGTAATCCACCATATACATAAACTCACAAACCTGAAGAAGTTTGAGATCGATCGGCCATCTGGGTCACGAGAATATAGTGAAAAACCGATTACACATTTGCATGAAATCATATAGATTCAACAAATGAATAAAACGCTCACTGAGCGGTAAACTCCAATCGGAAAATTAGCTTATTCTTTTCTCATCAAATATGTCATTTCAGACAGAAATATTTCAAGGGATGTTTTCTACTATCATTATCATTAGACTGTGTAAGTTTTATGTAAATCTGTGACCAACAAGTTTATTTTACAAGTTTGTTTCTTACCAATTCTGTAATGTTCCTTTAAAGGTAGGGTCATACTTTGGTAATGACCCCGAAAAGATGATGTAATATCCATCCGAAAGCTTACTTGTTATAAATATGGTAATGGTAGACAGCATCATGCGAAATTATTCGCTGCGGCCACAAATGCAGTCGGTATACCCGCTGTCACTTCACTAAAGGTGGATTGATTCGACGTTTAGTGTGAAAGTACAGTGACAGGTTTTGCTGTTTTCTCAGCAAGTAGACACTGTATTCAGCTGAAACTTCCACAGGTGACTTTGATTGTGTCTCTCTTTATAGTTTTGTAAATAAATCAGCATTAGGCCTACGTTGACAAAACCGAGCAATGTTGAACATTGTAGTTAAAAATTTAAACATTTTTGTTTAATAAAAAAAAAAAGTTTACATCTTTGTTTAAAAAAAGGGTTGAGAACCAAGAAACATGGCTGTCACTTATAGGCCTTATTGGCTTTACTTCAGGGTGCGTATATAAATTCCATAAAATAACTCAAAACATTTATTGAAGCATGTGTTAACTGTTTTTACACCTACTGAATGCGAAAGGCCTGCCGGTTGACTGTTCGGACAGACAGAAATGTTTGCTACAGAGAGACATGGTGGGCCTCCCCCATGTGTTTTCTATTGTCCCTTTTCTTCTATCTTTCCTGTTAAAAACACCCCACAAGAACAGTTCCTACCTAAAAATCATCACACAATGTCCATCTTCTAAAGCACAGGCAGACGAACGGACGGACTTAAATTGGCATTACTAAGGCCCACTCTTTTTCGAAGCTAAAAAAAAAAACACCCCAAAATTAAAACCCAACTTATTGAAGCATTCAGCGCACATTCATTTAGCATTTTGGACTGAATGAATTGACCCGAGGAAGCCGACGTCAAGGTACTTATTCTGGTCAGCCTAGTTTCCATCCCAAGCATTCAGTTGGATGACCTTGTCAAAACAATGGCATTTCCTGGAAACATTTACCTTATCCAAGATGTCAATGGTTCACATAACACAAAATCCAGGTCAACATACAATACAAATTTCTTGGCGTTGCTAGAGGGCAACGAAAAGCAATGAATATGTCAACCGAATCTTATCAAAGGAAACTACAGGTCTTTCACTAACATTGTACATGATTATAATGCGATAAAAATAGTCCCAAATAACGACCGGAAATGGTGTATCATAATTATTAGACCATGGAGGAAAGAAATACATGATAAGACTGAGCTATAAAACATAAGCCACCTACATTTTATATCCTTCATAAAGCTACCATCGTTTGTTGTTGTGGTTGTTGTTCAGTCTATAGAAAAACCGGGTCACAATTATTTACCTTGATTCCGGGTTCCCAGGGAGCTTGACCCGTTTTGGGTCCGCGCTGACCCGGAAACTGTTTTTTTTTTGGAGGATTTCAACAAATTTGATAAACGAGTGTTAGATTAAACGGCAATTTCGAGGGTTGTTTTCATACATGTATTTGTACACAAGCTTGTGTATTTATTTGCACAATTCTTGTTCAACGCACTTTGGTAACATTTCCAATCAAAAGAACATATTTTACTACAGACTTTAAACTCATATAAAGACTCTCAAAGATTAGTGTTGGATTTATTGAAGGAGACATTACCCCCCCCCCCTTCCTGAGCGATTCAACAAACACTACAAGTAAAATCTTCAAGATTGATGCTTTTTCTTATATAGGAGGAATTTCTGATGGATGTTTTTAATTATTAAAACAAAAAAACCCCAGATATATTTACCAGTTTATTTTAATGCGTAAAGTATGTTCCCATCATGCAGATGACGAACTGAAACTGTATTTTCATCAGCAATCTGCAACTGAATCCTTCATCCATTCACCAAATTCATTAAAAGCTACATCAGAAATTTATTTTTTTATACATAAATAATGTACAATAATAGACCTATGTAAATGGAAAGCACGACGTACCCCCCCCCCCCACACACACACACATTAGTGTGTAAATAAATATAACACATCTTTATATTATCATATCATTCGTCATCAGGGAGTTGGTTTTGTACACCGTTTTATTAAATGCACCGCGGATATAGAAGTAAGCGGAGTAGCCAGAAGTGCACTGGTACCCAGACGGAAGATGGGAGCAACCTAACCTTGTGACAGCTAGGGTACCATGTTTCCAGTTCCGGATTATTGTGCCATTGTCCAAATCATGTCGACTGACTGGTCAGTTCAAACCTAGGCCCATTTCACAGAGCTGCTTAAGCACAACAAATTGCAAAGCACAAAATAAGTCTGCTTACCAGAATACAGTTACCAGCCAAAATACAATTGGCTTCCTGTTGATTTTTTTGCTAGCAGTAAATAATTAAGCACAATTTTATAACTAAGGCCTAAAAATGTTTTTTTGTTGGATTGCCCTTTCACCCGATTTTTTTCTTGAGTCGGTCGGTCGATTTTTTAAAATTTTATTTATTTTTTATAGATGTCAAAGAATGCCCAAAACACACTGCATAAATATTTCAGAGTGAAGTTGATGTGTTTGCACTTTGAAATATAAATATGTCAGCATAAATATTCATGAAATCAAAATTCTGAAGTGAAAAAAGGGAAAACCACAAAAAAACAACAACAAAAACAAAAAAACCGCGACCGAGATTTTGCTACTTTTACGGTCGGTCGGGAAAGGGCAATCCAACAATTTTTTTTAGGCCTAAGCAACTCAATGAAATGGGGCCAAAGTTGTACAGACATGTTCGCGCTCCATTTGTTTCTCATTTAAGTTAAAACAATAAGCGAAAATCAAAATGCATGACTGAAATGTGTTCTCTTTCTTTGTCATCTCATGCCATACATGTGTGTGGTTTTGTGACCAAACTCTCACGATGAAACTGCATTTACCATTTAAAAAACCCATTGTTTTTCCCTCAAACATTGAGAGAAGAAACAACACATATCAGAAAACAAAATAATTCTATTGTTTGTACATATAAATGCACTAGAGGTGCATGCAGTATTATTCATTTGATCATTTATCGATTATAAAATTGACTTGCGTTAATGTGAGATCTAAGTGATTGAATGGGGCTGGAGGATTAACTGGTAAACCCTCTTTCTACATCAATACCCCCAAAATATCATCCCTGATGTCCTACCTCCAGTTGTCCATAAGACCCTCCCGCCCCATTGCTCTCTCCTCCATTACAAATGTTCTGGCTCAACTCTTAATACGGACAAGGCCTCAATCCTCCCATCCTCTTCTCCTAGGGCACTGGAATGCCTGACCCAGTAATAAGCAACTGCTATTCGGGCATACCGACCCCAGTCCTTCTGAATCCTTCACTTTGGCAATTGGATAGAGAAGGGGGTTGGATTGGTGTGGTTGTTTAGCTTGGTTATCCCCTTTTGTTATCTCCTTTTGTTATCCCCCTTTGTTACAAAGACACTCCTATGAACCCTAGAGGCGCATAAGTGACAACAGAAGACTATAGTTATGTAAGATAATTTACATAACTTGATTTATACTGAAGTATCAAGACAACGCACATCTGCAGTTATTACAATAACGTTAATAGATAATTACAGCATCATACACAAATTAAAGACCGTTAAATTCAGCTTCTGGTAACTTGCTTATACGAATATTTGTACATAACTGCGGAAACGATTACATCATTTTGTTTGCCAACAATGTACGCCCAATAAAAAGATGTAGAACGCGATTTCAACAAAAATATGTCCGGAAATTGTTCTTATATACGAAAACCTCTTAACAACAATTACAATAAATATTTGTAAACTTTCACTTAAATAAATGTTATATATTATTTTCCGTACAAATACTTTTATAGGTTTACGAGAGCATTTTATGAGTTATTATTATGGCTTTGTTCATTATATAAATATTTACAATCTTTCATGATATGTGCAAGTATGAACATTCATAATGCATGATTGCACATACATTTCATATTCATACAGAAATAACGGTGATAATCCTCTCTGAAACCCCATCCAGACAACATGATTTAGTTGAAAATGTTCAAAAGTGTCAGATTGATGACCTTTTCTTTTGAGTAAAACAAGAACGAAACATTCCCAAAATTGTAATAAATAGTTTCCTTAATCTAAACATTGCTTGAAAAAATAATATCAAAATTTGATTAAACATGGGCATTTGCAGGTTCGGTTATATCGTGCAACTCTTATTCAATAATTTGTCCATCTGAAAACAAACCTACTAGCTTATTTCTTGTGCATGAAATGACTTAGTGAGCACGAAATAAAGAGCTCGAATTATTTCTTGGTCCTACATTAGTGTTTTCATCATAGTGTCTCCTCAGGAGCTCCGTCCCCTCAGGTGCACCCAGATGTTTGGAAATCAAACCTGCCTTCGGTGGTGAAGGAGTGGGGTCTGTGGAGGGGGGGGTGGGGTCTTTGAAGGGGTGGGGTGTGGCTCATGGATTGTTCAACTTGAAACACTACAGAACAGCAGAAGTTTGGGATGAGCCCCCTTTCGTTGCCCTTAACGCACCTTTGGGGTAATATGGTTTCATTTTCGTTTTTTTTTCTCTCTATGAAAAATAAAAACCAAATGTTTTTTAAATCAGAACATTTTCCATTCTTTAGATGAAGATTTGACCTCCCAAGCCTCCCCTTGGGTGCACCACTGTACCAGACTGACTATTTTGGGTCCTTTATTCTAAATCTGCTCGTCATTCCCCGAACGTTCTGAAACTCTAAATGTCGTGGTTTAGTTTCCATTATTTAGGGCTACGAGAATAAAGGTGTTTTATAATTCTATACACGTAGTTTTCGCACTTCCTTGTTCTGATGCCGAGTCATCATTTCCCATTCATTTCTACATCAATAAATGCAGTCCCCATAGTAATGTAACTTCTAAATGTACCGTTTTCGTCGACAAAAAGTCGAGTTAAACTTTTGCGCATAAAACCGTCTTATTTGACGATGCATCACTGCATACACAAATGGGTTGAGCGCAGAGTTGGTGAGTAACAAATTGGACAGGTGGTTCCTAGCGATCAGTACGGCACAGTCACTGCACTTTGTGTCAGCTATCAGTACAAATATTGGATAAGGAAGAGAACAGAAGGCAAACACACTCATAAGAATCGCAAGTCTTACAGCGGGTTTCATGTACCTGTTCTTCATCTTGAGCGCACTGGATTTCTTTCCTAAGGCAGGGTGGTGACTTTCGTTGACGGTGAATGTAACAGTGGATGGAGTTGGGGTGGACGCATCAGGATGGGGTCCATCTGCATCCTCAGGAGTTTTATTCGATGTCATTGCCTGGACTTCCTCAGGGTCGGCTTGAACATCTTTCTCTTTCTGGGAAGACGTATTGGTTCCCGACCCCGTGTCGCCCTTTCCTGATGTTGCGTCCTTGCGCATGATACTGGTGGTAAAGCGTCTGCGAAGACGTCGACGTAACAATACAATAAAACGTAGATTGGATACAATCATGATGAAGAAGGGAATTGCAAAGACGACGACAGAGGTTGCAATAGCGAACTCAGTGTCTGTTCTCACCGGTGAGCGGCACTCCATCTTGTAGTTTATCAGTTTCTCAACCTCTGCCGTCCCACCGGCGGTCCAGATGATCGTTTCACTCAAGCCGATCAACCATGCTAGCAACCAGAACCCGGCGATCTGCAGTTTCAGATTTCTTGAGGACTGGATTCGTAGATAGGCTGAGTAATCTCTTGACACGAGCAAGTAGCGGTCGATGTTGATAGCTGTGACCGTGTACATCCCACCGGACACACCGACTACCGAGAAGAGAGCAAGGATCACGCAGACGCCCTTCCCTAGCGGCCATGTGCCAAAGCCAGTGTGTATTGCAGCAGCAGGTAGCCCCGTAGCACCGATTACGAGATCGAAACACGACAATCCCAGAATGAGCAGATTGCTATGTTTTTGGCGGAGCTTTTGGTTAGACTTGAAGGCCCATATCGTCGCAATGTTCCCTAGAATACTTATAACCGAAAGTAGAGTCAGAAGAACTCCGAGAAAAATAGATGAATTATGCAACTTCACCTCGGGTAAGGGTGTCGTTTCATACCCATTCCACGTGCTGTCATTATCGCTTCCCTCCATTACTTCAAAAGCAAATCACAACTGTACAACTACAAGGCGATTGCGAGCTGTCAAAACTACGTTGTGAAGAGTTCAGGTTGCTCGACTGGGACTGAGTTTGGTTTTTATCCGAGCTATGTCAGGCGGAACTGACGACAGTGACTTCAGTGGGAAAAAACGAGAACCTTGATATTATGCACAACGCATCGGTAGTCACGTAGTGCGCATAATGCAATGTTGGCTGTAGGCTGTACGTTCAGGTAAATACACACTACGTTGACTTGTGGAGTTGTATGCCGTATGAAGACGAGGTAGGTCTACCTCCATGGTCAAGTTGAAGAAATAACGGAAATAAGGTTCCGGAACCATTTCCCTCTTGATTGTCATAACTGACCTGATTGGAATTATATTGGTGTTGACAATTACCAGGTGTTCATTTTTTTTTCTAATTTATACTGTAGTTTTATGCAACACAATAATAACAGCAGCAACAACACTAAACAAACACAGCAACAATCATATTTGAATACTACTTATCGACGATACTAATAGTAGTGACGTCTGCTCTTTAACGTCACATAACAATGAGCTTTGATCGAGAGAACTGCACCAACAATTGACAACGGACCAAGTTGTGATTGCGAAAGATCTGGTAAAACACTAACAAATAAATCAATTGCAATATCCGTAGTTTCAATCGGGTTGGGTTGATTACAAGACTGATACATGATGACCATGCCGCAGTTATTAATCATGAAATTAACATGACAATGGAGTGATGTATCAGGAACACTGCGTACAAATGTATCAGGAACACTGCGTACAAATCAATTAGGAATCGGGACTATAGTCACTTCAGTGTCATGTTTGCTGAGATTGATAGTTTGGTTTCTTTCCATAAACTAATTTGAACAGCAGTGTCTTTCCTTGTTTACGACTATTCATGGAGTAAACTATGTTATAATTTCAAACTTTATAATTTCATCGTATGCATATAAAAAATCACATTTATAGCAATTAATGTAACTATATCATTTGAACATTCATAACGATAGATACAATAACCGATGAAATTGAATTTTCTTGAAACTCACATGACTTCACTTTCAATTCAAGGCTACATCGTCAGCAGTTTCACTAAAATCTGGTCACGTAAAGCAGTTATGGTAAATTGATGTTGATTGCTTGATGTATGTTTGCCGTGGTCACAGTTTGCATCAACATCTTAGTGTATGCCAATATTAGAGGGTGAAAGGTCACGTATTATGGGCTGTACAAGACTGTCAAGACAGTATAGTTGTCATCCGTCTGTGTCACAATGGCGTAGCTAATTGGTAATTAGTAGAGTTGTATTTTCTACAATATGACGATTAACATCAATTGTTAATTTCCCACCAATCCAACTTTGAAAATTGATGAGGGGAATTATTAATTATTTATTATTCCTTATTTGGCCATCCTTATTAAAGGAACATTACAGAATTGGTGTTTGCTAACAAAACAGTTGCTGGCAGTATAAGCACTTTATGTAATCCACCATATACGTAAACTGACAAACCTGTAGAAGTTTGAGATCGATCGGCCACCTGTGTCACGAGAAAATAGTGAAAACCCGATTACACATTTGCATGAAATCATATAGCTTCAACAAATGAATAAAACCGCTCACTGAGCGATAAACTCCAATCGCAAAATTAGTTTATTCATTTCTCATCAAATATGGCATTTCAGACAGAAATATTTCAAGGGATGTTTTCTACTATCATCATCATTAGACCGTGTAAGTTTTATGTAAATCTGTGATCAAAAGTATATTTTACAAGTTTTGTTCTTACCGATTCTGTAATGTTCCTTTAATGCACACATTGTTCATTTTCCTGGGGCGGGGAGAGGGTGCCTTCCCGACCTTCAGACTACAGATGACAAAGTGTTGGAAACAAGGACTTTACTGTAATCGATTATTGTCAGACAGCATTATCATACCTTTATTATCTGTTTATGCTAATTTGGTTTGCAGTAAAACTAAAAGATACTATAAGTGAAACTCCACGCCGGCGCTGACGAAAAAATATCGATTACCTTTCATTGCAATTTATGTTTAATTACAAATTAGCTGCTGGTTGCACACGTTTTCAAATAATATAATATTCTTTTACATTTTTAGATGTAGGTACATAGTGTTCATAGCAAAATGTACGACAAAATTTCGGCAAAAATGGCAATGGCCTCACGTTTCAACCCTATCGCAGAGACCATGCGTATGGAAACTCCTTGGTTAAGGGGGGGGGGGGTCAAAGGGGTTGATTTGCCCAACATTTCACACAGAGATAAAACAAACACTTGTTTCTAATACCGGGTAAAAAGTATGTATATATTTCTGTCTAACTATTTTCTTCTTACTGTGCCCGAATTTAGGGGCAGTTTCCCCCTCCTTGCACAATTCTCAAAATACTTTTGCTTGTTCATTGACAACTTGCAAATATATATTTTATCATACAATGATGTTTTTTCTTATTAAAACATTAATAATCAAACACGTTATTTTAATGCAATCTATAGCGTCTACAGTCTTTTAAAAAACGCCTCTTTGCTAAAAGTTGGCTTCGATGACTTTATGGAATTAAGAACACTTATAAAGGGTTAAATGGTTTTAGTGTGCCAGACTACGATCCATGCTAGCTTACTGTTGCATTATTTACCCCAGAAAAACCCCAAAGATAACAATTAACTAAATGTACGACATCATTTCCCATGCCTACTCAATTTAAATGAGGCCATTAGCTAATGCATATATTCAAAACAAGGTTCATTAGCCGCTAATCATATTAAGCAATGTCACTTTCGTGGTCAGTAATCACAGACGAACAAACAATGAAAATGTGTTAAAGAGACAAACCGGCATACCGTTTACGTATTACTTAGTAATGAAGAAATAAGACAATAATTTGTAGTTGAATTGTTAAGAAATATATTATCAAAATATCACGTAATTAACAATGTTTTTTTTTTAACCCAACAGCGGTCAAAGGTCAGCGTATACGCTTTTCCAGCCGTTGCAACTGTCAAGTTTACGTGACATTGTTGCGCAATGTTATAAGTAGACTTGCTCTGTTTATGTATAAATTTTTACTTTGGCTAGGCATGAGGAGCCAGTCTATATATCCATCCAGCACAAATTCATGTGTAAACAACTGACATACATACTCACACGTGGGTCTGGTCCGAACCACACCAACCATTGTTGCTGCTAGTTGTGCACACATGACAGTGGTCTGGCTCCCTATCCCCTCCCACAAGCTCATAAGCTCACAACAAGCTACCACCAACAAGCTGGGGGGGGGGGTTCTTAGTCTCATTTGTCTAATACTTATGAATAATTGTAAAAACAATTGAATTTGAGTTGAATTTGTGCTTTAATCAACTGTTATACGGCTGGAAGTAAAACTAACTCCGTAGATCACGTGGTTTATCCAAACAAAAAATGTGGTTCGGGTAAACCACGTGACCTTATTATTTTTAATGCTTGAAAACGACCGATTTGATGGTTTCTTTTTAGGAACCGTTCTTCTCTATTCCTGGAAGACCTTTAGATTTGTTTGGATCTATCTTGTAGCCCAAATAGCCCAACGAAGCCGGTGTGTCCTTTTGAATTGTGACCCATAGGCCGCCAGCTTATTCTACAAAAGCCTCTAGAAAATGACTAATTTATGACAAACCACAAAGGGGAAAAAAACCACCAACTATTCCCGTGATTGCCGGAGCCCTAACGAAAGAACTGGATGGTTCATCTGAAAGCCTTAACCTATGGATAGATAATCTACCGATAGGTCCTATTACCCCTAGACTCCTTGCACGCACGTCACACACAGTCTGAGACACGGGGTTAATTTTGGGAGTCAACACGGCCCAATTCATAGAGCTGCTAAGCACATTCAAATCTCGCTTACATGAATAAGGTTATAAAAATAGCATGTCACATGTACTGTCTGTAACGGGTATACTGCATATTAATTGTTTTGCTTAACAGAAATAGTTCAGCAATATGTTCTGCTTAAGCAACTGTTTGAAATTAGGCCCTAAAGCTTAAAATTCGCACTACACTGTATAACACACGGGGACATTGGCTCCCAAAATCGTGACGTCATCATGTGATTTGGGTCACCAACAGGTACAACCGACCCAAACCTCTTCATATACATACTTGAAACAAACCAAAAAATAATAAGTTGACGTTGTATAGTACTATGCTTCTACTTATTTCATTGGTATTTTACTGTCACACAGATGCACTGATTATAGTACCGTTCTGAGCTTCGTAAAGCGTTCATTTCAGCCATGGTGCATATTTATTATATCTATTTATAATATACGATCGTTGGTATATCAAAAGTATAACACAACTACAACTATCATCAGTCTAAATAAACCAAACTACTGTTCTTATGATATAAAAACGTTATTAGCCTATTTGAGATGATGTGCTATTAACATTTATTGAAATAGTACACAAAACGTCATAGATAATAACATTTCAAACTCTATTCCCTACGCGTAAAATGGATGACTTTACATTTTTGATTTGAGGCAAACAATCCAGTCAAACAAGCACAGACGCGAAAGGGGATTTCTCAGAAGTCAACATTTGGTTGCAGTCATTTGTAATAATCGCAATGCAAGATAGTCTTGCGTTTTCATGCCATCCTTTTTTCATGAAACAAATTGTTTGCTCTTTAAAAATGTTTTGGATGATGTGAGCTGTACAAAGTAGAACGGGAGCTTAATTAAATTGTACATCATCAGTGGCGTCACCATGGTGACTGCCCCCCCATGAGATCGAAATAATTCACAATGAATGGTTAGGTACATTAAACTAGACCCCCCCTATGCCTCCTCTAAATGAAAATGTCTGGTTACGCCCCTGTTGTAATCTCCACATAAAGGTAAATCTCCTTCAAGTCTTTTTCTCGATGTACGTCATAGCTTACTATCCCCAGACTCTCTTGATGTAACATTTTGTTTTCTAAACTTGACGGGTTATGTTTGTTGTATTTTGTCAATTTGCCCGCTTTGTTTATATGCATCTGGGTTTTTCGCCTTGTTTTAATAATAATAATAATAATAATAAGAGACATTTATATAGCGCTCTTACACGAGGTACCACAGCACTTTACAAGAAACTATACAATAAGCAAATAAATAATGGCACTGATAATGGGAAAACAGTCAAAGCAATCAGTCATTGAACAGGAAAGTTTTGAGATGTTTCTTGAAAACTGCAAGTGACTCCGCGGAACGAATTTGATGAGGGAGACGGTTCCAAAGGCGCGGAGCATGTGCGTAAAAAGCACGATCCCCAGCAGCGGAATGCACCTTTGGAACTGCCAAGAGTGTACTGTCTGAACCAGAGCGAAGGCCAGGTCTTCCAGGTTGGTAAATCTTGATGAGACTGGTGAGAATCTTAAAGACAATACGCTGATGGACTGGGAGCCAGTGAAGTTGATGGAGAAGTGGTGTGACGTGGTCGTATTTACGACACTTAAAAATCAGTTTGGCAGCCCGGTTTTGAACGCGCTGAAGACGTTTGGTATCAGATGATGAGATCCCATGTAGCAATGAGTTAGAATAGTCGAGTCTTGACGTGACGACTGCCCGAACTGCCTTCTCTTGTTTTGTTTGTCTATCCATGGTCTATCTGACAGAGGGCCTTTTCTTTTTTAAATTTCTGACTCACTCAGTCAATCTCCATTCTCTTCTTTCAATTATTATTGTCTCTATTTATTCATTACTTAACTTGCTTTCTGTATCACTACAACTTTTAATGAAATTCTGTGAAACTATACAGAAAACAATTTTCTATTTAATTGAATTGAAAAGATGATCGACTATCTATTGAAAATTAGTCTTGGTGAAAGCGTCTAACACCATTTATCAAACTCAGGTCCACCACTGGCGTCACCTTGACATAACTAAACCCCCAAAATATACATAAGGCAAAAAATGTCCGGTCCATAGGCCTATAGAAGTAATGTTAAACGTGTCCGTTCTTTCACAAAAAATGATGTCAAAAGTGCTTGTGATGTCTGTGCTTTAACCGAGTACGTGGTCTATGTTTGTTGGCGTTGAAGAAAAACAAAATCAATTTGAATTATGTAGGATTTTTCAAACGTTGATTAAACATTACGCAAAACCCCATTTCGCTACAGCATAACATCATTTTTTTTGCCAATCAATATCCTTCGCCTAACAGGTGCAGCTCAGATCAGGATAAACTCAGTCCAACTTCATTATTAAATCGTGCGGGAAAATCCTGATAACAAGGTTTCTAGGCTGGCATCATTTAATATTATGAACTGAAAATTAAGGGTAGGGTAAGAGTACATTTTAATTCCCATCCTCTACCTTTCAATAAACACATACAGCCAACGTGTGAATTTCCCCCACAAATTTCGGTGGTTACGTTTAAGTAAAAAAGACGAAAAGGTTTTTGTTCCCATGAAGTTTTGATCATATCCATAGTCCAACGCGGCAATCAAAATAGGCAATGGAGATTAAAGGGGTCCTCAGGTGCTTTTTCTGACTTGAATGTGTTTTAGACGAATCTATTTCTCTGGAGGATCAATAATGGTAAATAGCCATTATAGGGAGTGCAGAGCTCACGCTTAACACTACTTCTCATCTTGCCATGTGGGCTTCTAAAAACTGTGCAAACTACTTGTCTAAAATTATCATATTTCTTCTTTTTCAAATATGAATAATCAATTTTTAAAATGTGTTAATTTATTTACGAGTGAGTAAAATGACAAATGTAATTTTATTTGACAGTTAAACTGGTCGTGATTGCTACAATGGTTAGGCTTAATATATCAGAAAGGTACATTTATAACAATAGGCCAACATGTAATCTGGACTACTAAAAAATCTTGGGAAAACAAGCAAACCATCCCAAGCGGCAGGATATTAAACTCCGTCGACTTCGGAAGGAGCTAACAATCCATCAAACGAGCATCCGTTATCATAATGAAGCCTTGGACTTTATCGCTGCACTCGTTTCCTTCAAGATTCTATAATGGTATTAATCCAATAAATGTATTGCAATGATCGGGCTGTGTACGCCTGTTATCTCAACTGGCCTCGCTCGTGCACAGCTAACACATGTTTACAATAATATTAAAGGGTGCGCTGAAACTGAGATGTTGTTTCTTGTCTCAGACAATGTTGCCACTTTCCGGTTTGTGTTCCAAAGGGGGTATATTAATGACAAGGGGTATATTAATGACAAGGGGGTATATTAATCAAGGGTGAGCACGTCTCATTGGCAACAGCACTCAAGCCAGGAAAGAGGCCTCGACTGCAAACGAGCGTAGGGAGATTGATTAATGAGATCGCCTGCTCATTAAACAATCATATATTGGCCCCCTTTGATTGGAATCATGGCAGGCAGTGATACATTTTTATCATCAAATACCGCAAATCACGACAGAGTCATCAGAACATACTTCAAGTAAACTGCATGTTAATCCACTCCCATTTGTATCACTGAAAAGGTAATTTATGATACCTTTATGAATGGACAACCAGTAAATGACGCATTATTTGAAAGCTGATTACCAGCAGAATCAGAAAATACCAAGTCATATTTAAAGTCTTAACAATTGTCCTGGTTTGGCGGGAACAAAGCACATGAAATAAACTATTGAATAATATTGACATATAATCCTCTCGAAAGTTGGCTATATTTTGATTGTATTACATATCTGTGTACTAATGTGATATTAAAAGTAAGTTTACAGAAGAGAAAGTAACATTTATTTTTGTACAGGTCTTGCCTAGTTGGTTTGACCAAGGTGGGTGAAAAGCTCTGTTCGATCGTCCACTGCTTTTGCAAGCCAACCTCCATAACATAATCCAATATCATTATCCTCATATAGGAGGACCTTACATCAAGATAAATGCAAACCGAACTGAGGCCAGCGAAAATTTGTCAGGTCCCTTTTCATGAAATTATGATTAGATGTGTCATTGTCATTTAGTAAGCCTCGCATCCGACAAGAATGAACACACGGCTGCAAGTATCTATTTGTCTTTATCGCGGACGAAAGAAGCAAAGAGACCGTCCTGTCGCTGCAGCAGGTTCTCCGGTGAGTCATACTCGGCTACTTTGCCCTCGTTCAGAACAAGGATGCTGTCAGAATTCAAGATGGTTGCAATTCGATGCTGGAAAAAGAAACATTGGTACAGGAGTTAGTACTCATTTATTATGCCTCAGAGTAGCCATAAAGACTGCTCTTTGGTAAGCTTAAAGACAGTAGGCCTAAGACTTTATAGCATAGAAAAGAAGATACCAAAGAGATGATTAAACATTGAGATTAACCAACTACATTTAAGCCAAATTAAAAGACAAAACCTTCCAGTCAGTAACCGTTTAGCACAAATAAGCCTGTTTTTTGCATGCTGAATGCTAAAATAGACTCCAGCCCTATACAGAGTTATATGCACAAAATCACACAGGTTAAGTTCATGATTTGGTTCTTGAATACACTCAAGTCGTTCATTCGTGACACTTTCAATAGTTGTTGTTTATGATACCCTGAAGGCCAAATTGCATTTGAATTTCTAATACACAGTAAACCCTCACAGAAACAAGAACTGAAACTACATTACTGTCACAATACTGTGTGCTCATAATGAACAAACTAGATAATCATAGTATCAAACACACACATATTAGAAGACAAAAATACATCAAAATGGTGGCAAGTTCACATACAATAAATCATTGGGCTGCAAAAACTCAAACAGTAGAGGAGACAATTAATTTCATAAATAGTAAAATTCAAAATGATTTTAAAAACAATACACAAAAAGAACAAACATCAAAATGGCACCATGGTATGTTCACATGCAATAAAACATTGGGTCTCAAACAGTAAAACAAGAGAGAGAAAATTTGATTTTATAAATACTCAAAGTCAAAAATGTATCTAACAAACACATTTCATAAAAATATCATTGTATAAACCTTTGGTGTTCATATCAATAAATAGCCAGTTACTGGTTCACCTTTCGGGGTTATTTCATGAGGACAGGAGCTAAATCACATTGATGATAGTGAAATAGCAACTGGCTTGGTGGGACATTCCATGATGGCTCTCACCAAGGACAGACATTTTGAAACACAATTCAGTAATTTATACACAAGGTTATTTCTTCAACGAAATTTAAAATGAAAGAAAAAATATGAGTCCGGGAATTTATTCAGCATCATATTATTCCAAAAATATGAACGTTTACAAGACAAGGGCCTACCACACTACTAGCAAAATATGAATAAAGATTTAAATGACTTACAGCAATTGTTAGAACTGTCCTGCTGGCAAAGGCAGTGACCACTACCTTTTGAAGGAGTTTGTCCTAGATATAAACCAACAGAGATGTGATTAGATTGAGAGATGTAGGCTATCAAATCAAGTCATTCAACTTCATTTATTATTCCCACAGTATCAATTTAATGGGGCATAACAGATAGAAAATTAAGCTTAAGCAAAGAATAAGTATGGAAAATGTGTGATACTGTGGTTTGGCCCATGAGAAAGCTAAGCATAGCTGGTAAGGACGGGTTCCCTTGTATACTCAATTCAATAATACATATATTATATTTCTGTACTCACAAAACAAATCAATATAAATTAGTACAATACAAGCAAAGAGTGTACCTGATCATTGATAATGATCATGAAAAACAGCACATTTCAAAACTTATTATTCTTATAAATAAAGACACATTGTCTTCAACTAAGGTCTCCATTTAAACTAACCGTCTCCAGGTCGATTGAGGCGGTGGCTTCGTCCATGATGAGGACACGAGACTTCCTCAGGAAGGCACGAGCCCGACAGAATAACTGTCGCTGACCAACGCTGAAATTCTCACCACCTTCGGTCACCAGAGCATATTCAATGAAAAGAATCAAAAGTTAATTTTTGTTGCTCATTTAGTTTAAAGGCACAGTACTACACGTTTGGTAACGACTCTGAAAATTAATGGCAATAAAAACTTACTTGGTAAGAAGTACAGCAGCTTTGGCCAGTTTAATGAATTTTGAGAAACTTTTAACTTTGAAGTGAAAATATATCACTTTTTATTCCCCAAAATTTGAATCTAAGAAGTGTTTCTGTTAGAAACGCTTCTCAGACTGTGTATTCATATGGGGAATATTCTTCCTGCGTGGAAATATTCCCTCCGGTTTTTCGGTGATTTATCTCAAAAACGCGACCACCTTTTGAAGTGAAATTTTCACAGGTTAGTTTAATTGTATGTACCTACATTTATAAAGGATTAACACAATCAGTAGGCTCCAATTACCAAACGTGTACTGTGCCTTTAAGTTTTATTCAATCACTCCACGTTGAATGATGTCACATTGGATGACGTGTATACATGCCAAATTTTTCACAACTGGCCTTCAGTGGTTATTTTTTAATGCACGGGACAACTTCAGAGCACCCTCAAACTGCTGTGAAGTGAAAGTAATCTTTATGAAGTCAATATTCCTTTGGTTTCTTTTGTGAGTAAGATTAACTGATGATACATGCATTGCTACAATGCATTCATCCAAAAAGGTTTGTCTGTCTGTAGTAGCAGCAATGGTTGAGAAAGGAACAAACAGTGAAACAGTAGGACATGTCAGTCTTTCATGTCTTCATCATCTACATGTTACTTACACAGCCCACCCTCCAGCTCAGCTACAACATCCTTCAACTGCGCAATCTCTAGGGATTCCCAAAGCTCCCTGTCGGTTTTTTCTTTCAATGGATCTAAATTCCCCCTGTTGGTAACAAGATGTGATACACCATTACAGTGTTTGCAGAAAAATCCCAGGGAAATCATTTAAATAAAAACAAAAAAGTATCTCCCTGCAGTTGAACATAATTTTAACAGAAATGAGAGGTTCAGAGTAGGGAACAATAGGCTGTGTAAATAAACACGAACAAACAGACAACATCTTTATCTTCTTAAAAAAAGATGAAATTGTCTTTAAATTGAAAAACTTAACTTGAGGATGTGTCTTGCACATAGCAAAGTGGCAGGTGCAGATCTACGTTATTTCCTCCACACACACAAAAGTTGTATTTCAAATCTCCTTTTTAGGCAAATAATTGAAAAGGGCAATAATAATTGAGTGCGATCCACTTTCACTTTTCCCTTGCAAGACGATTATTTGAAAAGACTTTGTGATTGTGTAATGGGTATGTTGAACACGTACCTGTAGTGAATATGTGATTGCTAATCCAACAAGACTTGGTTCAAGTCCCAATGTCAGTGCACCAACGAGGGTTGTCATGCCCGCAACAAATACAATCATGGTACCAATTAAATCCTGTTTAGAAATAATCAACAATAAGTAATGTTCTTTGTAGGACATCCTATAAAAAATAAAGCCAAGAGCACCATCAATTATTAGAATAGTTGTTACAATTATGCCTTTTCTGATGCATTATACCCTACTCCCCTCTATGTCATTATGTATAATCCACTGTATATCATTATATCTAATCCCCTGTATGTGAATATATCTAATCCCCTGTATGTCGCTGTGATTATATTACTGTTGTTCATGCACAAGAGCCAGCCTAAGCCAAGATGCATTGAGTTCAAGAAGTTTCACTAATATCCAGATAACAAGATCTTCCATAAAACAATGCCTCTGGTCTGGGTTCAGAACCCAGTTTCATAAAACAATACCTCTGGTCTGGGTTCAGAACCCATTTTCATAAAACAGTACCTCTGGTCTGGGTACAGAACCCAAGTTTCATAAAACAATACCTCTAGTCTAGGTTCAGAACCCAGTTTCATAAAACAGTACCTCTGGTCTGGGTTCAGAACCCAGTTTCATAAAACAATACCTCCGGTCTGGGTTCAGAACCAAGTTTCATAAAACAATACCTCTGGTCTGGGTTCAGAACCCATTTTCATAAAACAATACCTCTGGTCTGGGTTAAGAACCAAGTTTCATAAAACAATACCTCTGGTCTGGGTTCAGAACCCAGTTTCATAAAACAGTACCTCCGGTCTGGGTTCAGAACCAAGTTTCATAAAACAATACTTCTGGTCTGGGTTCAGAACCCAGTTTCATAAAACAATACCTCTGGTCTGGGTTCAGAACCCAGTTTCATAAAACAATACCTCCGGTCTGGGTTCAGAACCCAGTTTCATAAAACAGTACCTCTGGTCTGGGTTCAGAACCCATTTTCATAAAATAATACCTCTGGTTTGGGTTCAGAACCCAGTTTCATAAAACAACAATACCTCTGGTCTGGGTTCAGAACCCAGTTTCATAAAACAGTACCTCTGGTCTGGGTTCAAAACCCAGGTTTCAAACCCACACTCTGAATACCACCACAACTGACCCCAGTACACTAGACTGCTTGGCCTCCCCACTCCGTTTAATTATATTCAATAAAAAGGTAAATTGTCTCTTACCAGACGCACGCCCAACCAACGATTGGCAGTTTGCAAATACAAGTACGCCACTTGATTCTTATTGATTCTTTCAACAATGGTGTTTAAAAATCGCTTCTCACACCTGAAACATACAATGTGTTATTCTTGAATCAAACTTTGTACTATCTCTTTCACCTAAGATGACCCCCTCTGAGTACTAAATATACACTAAAACTAATTTTGCTGACTACATCAATATTTGCGGTACATTGTAGATTGATGAATACAAGTTGGTATTTAACAATGGTGAGAAACAATAAATACAGCGGAATCAATACACCCATGGGTATGAAATAAACACTGCACTAGTCAATTATTAAAGACAAATATTGAACATGCCGGGTACATTTCCCTTAATGATAAACGTTCTGCCTCAAATAAGAACCCGTAGAAAAATAAATGTGCACTCTGCTAGAGTTAATTAACATTTGAGTTTGGTAAAGTGGACAACCTCAATGGAGACACACTATTGTCTCCAGAGATTCAAGACAATGACAAACCAGACAGGCTAGTAAATACTTGACATGTTTGGAGAAAGAGTAATTAACTCCTAACCCTCTGCCTGTATGCAAACAAGAAGACCAGGACTTGAATTTAGGGGCAAAATCAACAAGACTGCAGGGCTTGTAGTTCAAAATGATTACTGGACTAGAAGTTTTTTTTTACAAGACCAGAATAAAAATGAGAAAAAACTTTCACATTTCAACATCATAAACTGTTTCAATATTAAAAACAATAAGAGGTTATAATTTTGGGTGAAATTGTGACATAATCAGTCTTTAGGATTACGGTTCTTTTACACAGGTACATTCAAAATCTAACTTAAAAATCTTGTCTTAAAAGAGTGTACAACTCAATTTATTCTTTGGCAGTAAAATCACTGCTCAGTTTGTTCCAATGTTAAACATAGTTATAAGAGTAAGCCAGATCAAAAACTTACTTGTAAGCACGAATAGTTGACAGGCCTCCCAAGGTCTCAGAGAAATAGGAGGAGATCTGCTTGTATTGTCAAGGCATTGTATCTCCCTGTCGGGGGCAAGTAAATAAAATAGTTAGCCATTTCGCTCAATTTTGCAATAAATTAATCAACGATAAGATAAAACCATTTTCCTTTTCAGATTCAATAATAGGCCTTTTTTGAAAACAATTCTTCTTCAGCTCTGGCTCCATCAGTAATTTTGAATTGTGTGCTTTCGGTGTGGGGCTTTCAAATTGTGGAAGGAGAGAAGTCAAAGCGGTGTTTTAAAATGGCCTTTAGACCAAGATTGCTGCACTCGATGATTAGAGTCTAGTTCTTACTCCATCAATACAAAGAAAAACATTGTTTTGCCATAGAAGATACTTGATCATTGAGATGAAGAAGTTGATGGATCTGATGAAGTAGTATTTGCAGTATTTTGTACCACTAGTTATATTTAGGGAATAACAGTGCGATGAGCCAGTCTTCACTGCGTGGTAATGACCTTGGTTGGTGGCTGGCTGCTGTTAATGGACCGAGCCAAAGGGAGACCTTATGCATCTTAGAGGTAAAACGATGACAAAAACTTGATGAGCCAATTAGCAATCTTCTTTTGACTACTCAAATAATGTCATGTGCATAATAAAGTATATTAGTGCTGAATACTTAGTAAACATTTTAGAATAGATATTGTTTTAGTTTTTACATTTATTTTAAAACTTAACCAACTAATGTTTCTACTTCTAATAAGACTTTCTACACATATTAATTTGTATTGTCATACCAGTGTGATGTTGCTACTGTTTCATCTGTGAATGTTCTTTGTAAAGTGGAACCATCTTCTTTCAAACTAATGGACCTTGAATTTCTGAACTTTCAAAAGAACTTTGCAATCTGTAATATGTAGCTTAGTTGCACTTGAGAAAAATCTGCTTTGTGGCTGCAAACCAGTGTCAATTTCATATACAAAATTTAATACTGAAATGCATGTGTTAACATAAAGTAGCTTTTCTGACATAAGGCAATATGATTTTGTATGTATGTATGTACTGTGCATGCATATTCTAAATAGAGTTTGTTAAAATAATGTATTTTATATCTTTAAAGGCTGCTTTGGTGTTTTTTCTTTTAAGAAAATTTAATAAAATCAAGTTCTATATGTTGTGAATAAAGTTAAATGTGTTCCTAAAAATTAGTGGTCTCATCACGTGAGTCAAAATGGAATGGCTGTTAACACTGTGCCTTGGCCCACTCTGGACAAGAAGATGGCACAATGGTCTAGTAGACTAATTCTAAATTCACTCAGTAAACACACTAAGTTGTCTATATCAGTGTGAATTCACTATGCTATGTGAAAACACCAGGACAGTTTCGTAAAGGGCAGTGCCTGGTACTTGGCATGGTGCATCAGAATCAGTTCTAAAGTAGGTTACCTGAGAGGAGCCTTGATGATGTTTCGGAGCATCTGTTGATGAATAGACTTTGCTGCTACTAAAGAAGCCGCTATCAAGGTAGCCGAGGACACCAGGCGTAATATCAGAGAGGCTCCAGATATGCCGGCATACCCTCCGATATACATCTCATTGGTCCGCATACTCTAAAACAAAATATCAAATTATAAGTATTAAATTCAAACTAGGATGCTGTCGCTGCGACAAAACAAAATGGAAACATATGTGTACACTCCTGCCACTCACAACTCTCAACCAATGATAGGTCTTCCTTTTACGTCAGTGAGTGCATTGTTTGAGCTTGTGACATCATTAATGAAGGGGTATATTCATATATTTCTATAGCAACGCAGGAGGTCTGCCATGCTGGATTACTATGCACATGTAGTATACGTACGCGTGATGCCATCCAGCATTGCGTTTTGTAGCACATGTTTGTGCAGCTAGTACATGTGATGCATGACGAGCACACACGTTACCATTATTGATCATAGAGAAAACAATTAACCTAGGCTCCATTTCACTAAAAGCAAATCATTTTTCTTAGTCTTACATGTAAGATCTACCAATCTAAATAATTGGATTTTGTGGTAAATAAAGAAAAACAACCAGAGCGGGATTTGAACCTAACCTTTCAACCAGCTGAGCTATCTAGCCATAATGTCTGCAGTCTCCCTATTTTGTTAATATCTTTTTTTCGGGGTGCCAGTCAGAAGCTATTCATTCAGTAACTGCCATGTAACCAGGGATCAAACCCAAATTTACAATACAACCTGGGATTAAGTGGCAAGACAAGGATCACCTTAAAAGGGGATGCAACATTTTATTTCAAATATCAAGCAATAATAAATCTTAAGCAAAGTGCGATGTCATAATACAAATATCAAGCTACACAAGTATGTATAAAAGCAAATGACTGTGTCATTATTGACAAACCATCGTAAAATGAATCTTAAGACATATTTGAAACCATGGCTTAGGCTTTGACTCTTGCTCAGGCAACATCTGCCTGTGTTTACCTCATTGTTTAGCCCAGCCTCAGACCACGCCGAGAGCCAGAAGTTGTTGCCAATGTTGACTCCTGACAAACACAACACGCTGAGGAGTGTGACTAGTGACAGCAGCCATCCCACATTCTTGAAATAGTAGGAGTAGACATCCAGGATATAGAGCCTCTCTCCATTTCTTCCTTCTCAATGAGAGCACCCACATCTTTCTCTTCTGAAAAAGAGACATTTTAAATAAGTTTTGAGTTTAAAGGCCTTCTGGGCAAGTGTCGAATCACATTAATGGCCACTTATTAACAAAACTTACACTTTTTAGGACCCTGTCCTCCTATCTAAAAGTGTACAAAATAAAATTTGATTTCTTTCTTCCTATTTTGTGTTTGTAAGCGCAGAATGCCGCAGTGAGCAGAGCCATGAATTGGACCTTGGTCTGAGGGAGGGAAATTATGGCTATAGAGCCCTTGAATTGGGCTGCCATTGCTGAGGTCACACAATGGAAGCAAGCATGCTTGTACGTGCAGCACACAACTCTCAGCCAATGATAGGCCTTCACTGACCTCATTGAGGGCACTGTTTTGGGCTTGTGACGTCATATGCAAGAGGCCTATACAACCCATACAACCACTTGATTTCATGTCTTTGATAGTATCGCTGTCGATTCCTGCATTAGAAGCTACAGTACATGTAGCTTTATGACATGCGATATGATGGCTGGGAGTGAGGATGGTTGGAGCGCAAATCTTTCTAATCCCCAACAATTTGTACAAATCAACAATCTAACTGTGATCAAAATAGTCATTGATTACTTGTAGGCCTACTATTCTAAATAATCCATACCAAAGCATACTGAGCTTGAAGCACAAATGAACGTGCAGAAAGTCATAACCAAGATGTCAATTTTAATTAAATTTTCAAAAATAATGTCCTCAAGAATAAAGTTAACAATTCTGAACTCAGCAGGCAAGGAATTCCAGACATGAGGAATATGAATGAAGCTTCAGCTTCCTCCATCAGGTATAAATATGAAAACATTTATACAATTTTTCGCAATGATACAAGACCTTTATAACCTAGGCTCAATCTCATAGAGCTGCTGAAGCTGAAAATATTGCGTAACATATTCCTGCTAAGCAAAAATTAGCAGGATACCAGTCACAAGTGGTACATGTCACATGGTGTTTTGGCAGGTAACCTTATTCTTGTGCTTTGCTACTCTTTGTGCTTAAGCAGCTCTATGAAAGTAGGGCCCTGGACTCAGTCGCATTGTATGCAATGGAGAAGGCAAGACCTTGTGTATTGATGTGATCCGCCAGCTGCCTTCTTAGACATGTTAGAGGTATAAACCAATGATGAAACAATGAATAAGCACAGATTGTACGCACAACGCACAGGACTGGCCAATATTTGAACTTAAGTCTGCCCTCGTAAATGAAAATAGCGCGACCCGAAGAAAGACAATTGACACAAACTACTCAGTTTACTCATCATGAACATTCCCTTTGGGACACAGCAGCAGTTAATGCACTACTAGTAGTACAATTACAACACTTGACGCGGTTGTTGTCATCGTCAGACTAGAGCCAATAACATAATGCATTTTTTTTCAAACAAATTGTCAAAATTGTTTTTTATTTCAACAGAAAGTTTATCTACAAGTTGCAGCGCAGTTTTTTTTATCAACACGGGAATCTGTCATCTCGCTCTTGGATTAATACTATCTACAGTGCCCAGAATCCTAACTTTGTTTGTTCTGCGCTAGTCACAAGAAATTCTGAGCTCAATTTACAGTTTGTGAGCAGACCTGTTTTTCAACATTCTTTCCAAGTTTTTGAACAAAATTTTCTTTTTAAACAGAAGTTAGGATCCAGCAGAATGCTACTTCAAACTTACCCTTTTTACCTCTGCAGTAAATTCTCTTTAATATTTTATACAGCATTATTTCACAACAAGTGGTGAGAATGACGACAAAGATCGCGCGGTGTTCAAAGTTTGCACCCGAGTTACCCTGCGCAAATTTTAAAATCATGCAAGGAATCAAAGTTTGCGCCAATAGAGTTATAATTAACGACTTGCACCGTAAAACATGACACACAGCGCAAAATTTAAAAATATCCATTTTCAAAGATTGCACCCAGTACTGTCACTGTCAGTGTCACCATGGAGGCAGAAATAGACACTCACCAATAAAGTCATGAGGTAGGCTAAACATTTGAAGTTACAGAATTGGTAAGAACAAAACTTGTAAAATACGTGTGATGTTTTTTAAAGAAATTTTAACAGTCCGGCTATCTGTAAGTACATAAGCATTCAATCGGTAAGTTTCACGATCTAGAAAAAAAAACATCATAGTGCGAAAGAATTGGTAATCAGTGGTGCTGGGGCCAAGGATACGGAGTGGATTGGCCCTATTCATGGGGCTACTGTTTTGTTAGCAAAAACCAATTCTGTAATGTTCCTTTAAAACCCTGCGAGCAGCACCCCCCTTGAATGTCCTCATGCAGCAAAGGGGGAGCTCACAGAAGGCAGTTTCTTAATACGCGTATATAACATTGTTTGGATGACACAATCCCTTTTCTAAGGGTCTATATAGATGAATGGAGGTCCCCCTGGACACACCTAGAAAGGATTGAAGCATTCAGGCAATTTATAGGTTGGTTCACATGATTTTTTTAACAGTAACTGCCACTTCTTATAAGTACAGTAGGGCCTACACGATTTCTTGTTGTACAGTAACTGCCATACAATATGAGCAGTACATCAAACAGTCGTCTGAAACATGGACATAAAACAGTGGTAGACAGCACCTGTGGGAACCGCTGTTTATTTACAACCTGTCACTGGACTAGGATGACTCATATCATTGAGCTTTGCTAGCCTAGCTGCAAAAAACTCAAGGAGATTAGATCTGCACACACTACAATGGGCTTATACTTTCTACACAAATGAATAAGGTTCGGCTGGAGTCCAGGCTATTCCACAATTTGCCTGACCTGTACATAGCGCGCAATGTTAAAAGTGACTTTAGAATGTCAAACTAGAGGGTTTCATTGAGGGTTCCATGTAGTTTCAGCGGAATTGGCCCAAACATTTTTCAGTAATTAAAAAAAGGAAAAAAAGTGCCTTCCGGAGTCTCCCCGTTGTAGCTGGCAAGGTTAAAACATAGAATGTTTCACGTATTTTATCTGAATTTATGGCATATTTGCGGGAAAGATGAACCCAGTTATTGCTACAATGTCCTAGAAATAACATATTACTTTTTGAACAGTGTCAAATCACATTTTGGAAAGTTTTAAGAAGAGGACAAGCTTCTTACCGTTTTTATCATCGGCCCCGGCGTTTTCATCCTCTTGAATTGGAGATTTAATAATGAGCTTATGTAAGTGACAAGCGCCCTCTATAGTTTTGCAGGTACATTACACCTCTTATAATTCTCCAGTGGCCTGGGATAATCAACATAAGGTGAGGAATGCCCCCCAAATTTGACTATTCGAGTAAAAAATGTTATTAGCCTTAAATAGTTGCTTGTAAAACCAGCAAATATTCAAAATGATTCCAAATGTATAATCTAGTAACCTTTCTGACCGAAATAATGAGGAATTTAGGGACCGTGGCAAAACTTTACGGGCATTATTGTAACTTTAAGCTGCTGAAACTTAGCATTTAACTGATCCTCCCCAAACCGCGGTATCTTGCAACGAATGTTACCTTTAATACATTAAATAAGCCCATGGACACTTAAAATAGGAGTTATTTAATATTTCAAATGGTCGTTTTTGGTGCCAAGGTTATAATGTATAATTTATTAAAACCGAGGCTGGAGGGACAATTGCCCGACTATAGTAAGCGTGGAATAACATACTCTCATCTCAGCCTCAATTTGGAGGCTCGTACTCGCGAATGCAAAATATTGATGTCCAGTTATGGAAGTAAATGAAAAAGTTTGACAATTGTTATAAGGTTAAATGGTCTAAACGGGGTGTGTACGTGTAAGTGTTTGTGTGTTTCACGAAATACTTAACGGGAAGGCATATTTAACAAAGGTGTGTGCCTTCAAAATATTAAAAAATTATAAATCAAAGAAATGAACTTTACTTGTTAGCAAACTAATACTGGGTGACCAACCAAATCCAGACTTGTGGTACAAATAAGTAAATTTATAGCCTTTAGTACTGTGCGCCCACAAAATGTTTGTAATGGTCCCTGTATGTGGACACGGTCCCTAGCAGCAATTATTGACAGTGTCCTTTGCTCAGCAAAAATAATATGCTCAGAACAATTTCCTCCTAAATTCGTTTTGGCTACATTTATTTCATGGCATATTAAAACCTTGCAGGAAAAATAGAAAAATGTACTTCAAGCTTTCAGAAGATGCTTGAAAATGTTTGTCCATCAATTCGGACACTTTAATAAAATGACACATTTTTGGGTATATAAATGTGTACATTATTTTTTTATGCAATTCATCTTTTTTTTAAGTAACGAAAATTTAAAGGATTGTTTTTGTTTTCTTTTGCTTTGAAAGGTGTAGGTGGAATTAGGTATTCCGGTTGAGAGTTGGAAGGGACGCAGTCGTTAAAGCCTCAGTAATTCTCTCTCGCCTGCCCAAAGACCTTTTCTGTGTAGACAGTGTTTACATGAGCTAGCTAGCAAGAAACACTTGGAGAGATTAGGGACTGGTTCTGAGGCGAGCCACAAATATTTTGGGAGACCTCTATAGATCTTATTGTGTTTGAGTTTACAATGAACCACGGCATTTGATCACAATACCAGGTCATAGGTTAACCCTCCCGTTTGCTTTAGTTTGGATTCGGAATTCTATGGATTGAATGCTGCATAACCATGACAACTAAAGCCATCCATTTTAGTATTATGTAACTCTCATTGCATAGATATAACGGATTCCAATGGCTCGGGAAGGACCAGCTAAATCGCTAAGTTTCCAGCTCGAGCTTTTATGAATCTTTTGAAACATTAATCTTTTTTTAACTTACCATAATATTCCAGAGAAGTAAAGAGAGACCAACACTTTCATTCAATCACTGTCCTTTCATAATTCTTTGTCGTGTTCCTATCTGCAATAATGATAAAGCATAGTATTTATAACGATACAATTTAAGGGGCCAGACTAATTTTCCTCACAGCCTCGGTTTGGTTACAATGGTTTTCAATGCAGAGAAACAACAATATGGTGTTACCGTGTTGAGGGCAAACAACACAAAGAACATTGAAATAGTAACAAATGAATTTACTTCATGGTAACACAAATAAGGATTTGAAGGGTCGCCCTGTAACAAGTCCAGTTTGTTTTCTTGAAATTACTATTTTTCTTTCGATTTTGAAGGCTCAGTTGATAAATAGACCTACACGTTAAGAACTTCTGGAAAACGCACATGCGTTTCCATGTGGACCTATATACTTGATAAAGAATTCCCAACTTCATTTACTTCCATTACTAAAAACCAATCTTTCGCATTCGCAAGTATGAGCCTCCAAATCGAGGCTGAGAGGTTAGGTATCTTCCATTGAATGGTTCACCGTACATTCTCAGCTGACCATACACATTTTTTCTAGACTGTTACATGCATCATAAGTTCTGCAAAAAGTTAAAAGTAAGCGCATAATTTCAAGTCAAAATTACATTGGTCGTTATGAAACCCCATCTACTTTATGAGTGCATCACACTGAAAAGAACAATGGCTAAATCCGGGAAAACTGAGCCTCGAGAGGGCGGTATGTTAGTTTAACGGTCTCGTAAATAGTACGGACGACTAGAAGAGACATCACACCTTTTGTTTTTCTGTTATCCAAGAATCAGACCAAGAGTGTCGTTATTGTCTTACAGGAAATCGGTTACCGGGAGGTACTACGAGTCAGGTTTACCGGAGCCGACCTCACGTTGTTATTGAATGCATTGAGTGCAATAGAATATTGGTAATAAAGTTTTTTTGCCACATAAATTTGAAGTCAAGCATTACTAGCGACATTCATAAATGTTTGATGTAAATATTGATCCACGTCAGGATCAAGGTGTAGTGGCTTTTCCATGTCAGACATTCGGCTGGTGTTAGCTTTAAATCACACCTTATTTTGTTTCCAATCCTGAGAATTTCTAATAGTAAGAGTCAACACTGTCAGTATTTCCTCCTTGACTTGACAATGGGAGTTTTCTACTCTGATCTTTTTTTCATTTACACGCAGAAAATGAAACTGTTTTTACCTCCACGTCAGATTATCTTATAAAATAAAATACAGTAAATGGAATACAGTAGAGTGCTTCGGCTCAAAGAAATTTTAATGTAAATAGAAACTATACTTTAACCAGGCAGAAAGAAGGGCCCTCAGAAAAAATGGTGCACCCGTTTTCAATTCTGCCTGTAAAAGTTTACCCTATAGTTTCGCCACTGAAACGTCGGCCCTCCGTTTGTACAGGTACTAAGGTACACGTGCAGTGCTTAGAATTCTACTTATTTAGAATTTTAATTTTCAACGGTAAACTTGAATTTATGGAAGATAATCTTATGATTTTTGTATACAAAAAGAAGCCACGTAAATTGTTGAAAAACACGTACATTATGAGCTTGGACTGGCAACTTTACACGGTGTGAGCTGTGACACGCATCACGAGTTCTGCAAAACATAAAAATTACAACTTAAAGTCAAAATCACATTGGTCTCTTTGGAACTCCTTCAACTTCATATGCCAAGAACAATGGCTAAAGCCGGGAAAAACTAAGTCTACAGAGGGCGCTATGCCTTATTAACGGCCATGTTTTCTGTACGGAAAACTTGAAAGGACAGTCACAAAAACTACTGTTCAGAATGCTAATTTCATCTAAGATGAGATCCTTCTCTTATGAAAATGAGAAAATAACCATTAGCTTTAATGAGTCAGTTTGTTGATCAAGTTGTATGAGGCAGTGTTTTAATTAGAGTAGCGTGCAGCACGCTAACCATAAAAACCAGGCAGTTCTGTAGTCAGTGCGTAAACTTGTGTTTTTCCCTCTAGTTATTTATGTTCGAATTATTTTTCAAGTCAAGAGTTCGCATAAATTGAACGTATATATTGTGTACTTTAAACTGGCAATGTTACAAAGTTACGGACCGTATCACGAGTTCTGCAAAACGTGAAAAATATGTGTGTGATTTTAATTCAGAATTGCAATGGCCCTTTTGGAATTCCATTAACTTCCGTGTACCTTGTACACTGTAGAGTACAATGGCTAAAAGTGAGGAAAACAGAGCCGAGCGAGGGCGCTGTGCCAATTTAATGGTCACGGTTTCGATACGGGTAACCCGAACGGCCGCCACAAAATTCCGTGTTGGGATGTTGTCAAGCGCCACGTTTAGGATTCTGGCGGCTACGGTCTATGATACTAGTCTCCCATTAATTATGATTAGTTTCTGCCCTCATTAAAATGTTAATGAGTCGATTTGTTGTAAATGAAAGTGTTCGGGAAGCGTTTTTAATCCAAGGAGCAGCGCAACAGCCATACAACAAATTATGTATATAACATTGCGTGCAGAAAGTACAAGTGCGTTTGTGCATTTTCCCTGGTTTCTTTATTTTACTACGAGGTTTGATTATTCGTCATGTGCCGTGTACCGTCCTATGAAGGTCTTGTACCTTGGACAAGTTAACCCAGAGAGAATATCACGCTGAGGACTGAAGGGGAATTCTCTGTCCGGCACAGAGCTCATTACAGACCGTTCCCTCTCAGCCTCGACTTGATGATGGAAACTTACAATGGCGGTTCTAGAGGAGAGCAATTAGAATGCATATTGAAAAAAGTTTTAAACTCTTGTGGTTTTGAACGAATTTATCGGTTGGACGATTGCTTGTATTTAACGTCCAAGTTTTTATTTTCAAATGGACACATCACCATTTATTTCGAAACATTGCTAAGTTATAATTATTTCTTTATTATTATTTCTCTGATTATTTCTTATTATATATTTTTTTGTCATTTTAATTATGTATTTGCCAGTGTGCCTTATCATTACACGGATAATACTGGTAGGTGAACTCTGCGACAAACAAGAGCAAACGTCTCGGAGGATTAGACACCAAAAAACAACAAGAATAAATGTTACATTTTAAAAGCCTTTCGTAGCAGTTTCAATGGTTTTAAATCTACCTTTTCTTTTTACGTATCTTTACCAACGGAAAACTTACTGGGTAAAAATAGTGTTAAATATTTATTTCGTTGGCTTCTGAAAAAAGATATTGACAACATGGGAAAAGCCCAACATCATTAGTATAGGGCTCGATAGCTCAGTTGGTAGAGCGCCGGCACATTTATCCAGAGGTCGTTGGTTCGAATCCCGCTCTGAGTAACTATTTTCCTTGTTCGACTCAAAAAAGTAGATTTTCTTTTTACAAGCAGACGATGAATTTGTTTTTACCTCCCGTCGTATTATCATAAACATTTATATTAAGTAAATGGCATATGATAAGAGCAAACGTCCAGAGGGACAGACACCAAAAACCAACAAGAATAAGTGTTACATTTTAAAGCCTTTCGTAGTAGTTTCAATGTTTTTTAATCTATCTTTTCTTTTAACGTATCTTAACCACGGGAAACTGACACTTCACAACAAAATCAACGGAAACTATAATTTAAATTGGCCAGAAGAGTCCCCCCCCCAACAAAAAACAAACAAAAAAACGTGCACCCTCCTTCTGCCCCCCCCCCCTAAAATAGGGAGAAAGTCGTGTGGATGACTTCTCATTCTAATGTAAAATCACAGCTTTTTCAGTAAATCAAAGATTTGAAGGTCAAGGCTTTTATGGGTTGTTAAAAATTGGTCCAATATTGTGCCCCTGGGGTTGTTAACTTTCAGCCTGGAGGATTTGGGGGTACATAGCCCTTTAAAAAACAACCCCATGTTGCTGAAGATTACGTGTAAGGGTGATTTATTACAAAATAGGTCTACTGAGTTTGCTTGTTGAAGCTCAAAAGCTAAACGGCTGACCATCTAAATCGTTAAGAAAAAAATGAAGTTTAGTCGTCTCAATAATCAGACGCATACCTTACCCCCAGTTAATGCTAGACGTGTATCCAATGAAGTGTTTGGGCCTGTAATACAGTGCCTGTATTTATCATCGCGGATAAAGACAGGGGACCAGTCTAAGTCAATGGCTGAAGTGAGGAAAACAGAGCCAAGCGAGGGCGCTATGCCAATTTAACGGTCACGGTTTCGATACGACTAACTCGAAAGGGCATCACAAGATTCCGGCGTAGAATGTTGTTATGTTATCAAACACCAGGTTTAGGATTTTGGCGGCTACAGTCTATGATGATAGTTTCTACTTCAGATTAACTTCTGCTTTCATGAAAATGTAGAATAATCCTAAGTTGATGAGTCGGTGTAGTTGAAAAAAATGTTTGAGTCATTCGTTCTCAAGGAGCAGCGCGATGCCCGGTACAAACAGATCAGTTCTGTGACATATTGCAATCGTGTACATGATGTATGTATTTTCTCTGGTTATTTATTTTCATTATGAGGTTTGATGCGAGGGGGTTGAAATCAGATCTCACACACACCCCAAAGCCTCATAACTAACAACAAATATAGGCCTAAACTAACGAACACATTTATATATAGTTTGCTAGGAGACAAAGACTTGTTACATGTTCTACATGTAACTTTTACATGCTACTTTTTTAAGGGTAACCCATCCTGGCCTGCTACATGATGTAGTAGGCCACGGTGGGTTGCCCTTCAAGAAGCACGTTTCTCGATTAGTGAAAAATATATTCACCAACCTTTGGGTGTCCTATTATTGACCTCAGAGTCTATACACTCCCACCCCCTTCGGCGACCATAGGAGGGGGGGGGGGGTAAATTGGCTTACGCAGTAACACTTGAAGATAACATAAAGCGTTTATGATCGAATCGTTGGTTTATGCCTTTGTCACTTCATACTCAAGACTACAGGCACAGCGTCCAAACTTGGATTTGTGAGAAACAACTCAGGCAGTGTTGTTATATAGCGCTGTGACGAGGGGGTACACAAAGACCATGTCTCTTGGCCTGCAAACACCGAAAGGTTACCCCAATTGGATGACAGCAAACCGGGGGGAACGTTGTCATTCAACAAACTATAGATGGATGTAGCGCCCATAATTAAAGCCCCCCCCCCCCCTCACCTATCACAAAATTCCTTTTCACATAACAGTTGACAGAGGGCGCTATTATAAAAACAGCTCTTTGTTGTGATCTCTGCGTGCATGATCTTTGCTAACCCTTCGGGGTGCACCCCCAAAATAAAATCCCATAGCATACAGTGCAAAATGCATAATATTCAAAAATACACTAAAAATACTTAGAAGTCTCACAGCTTTTTACATTAGAGGGGAAATTATTAATTGACTGTTGAACTTTTATTCTCTTTTCATTTTGATATGGGGAGTCCCTGGGCCCGTCGAGTTATTCTCCCTCCTAATAAAAACACCCCTACACAGCATCAATCTTGAAAAATGTCCCTACACCTCTCAGCAAATAGGACCATTTATTTCAGGGCCTATGTCATCCAAAATACCTCACGTTGGAAGTCAACAACCCCCAGGTCACAATTGGGCAACATTTTGATATGAAATACTTTCTGGGGGCTCTCAAATCTGTCTAATATAGAATATTTTGAGGGCTTACAAAAATGTTCTCCGTTGGGGTGCACCCTTGGGCATTGCAGTAAACAAACCGTGACATCATCACTACAGGGGCCTGTATCTTTGATGTTTATATCAGGTTGGGTTTGCACTGGGATGATTATACATGTTACATGCATTAAATTGATTCAGAGCACTGTATCAAGGGATCGCCCTATGGTAACCCATATTTTTAAACTGCATGGGCATACCATCAAAGGAAAAGAAATGCAATAAACAAACAAACATTTACAATTGAGCCCATCGGATGAAAAATGAGAGTAAAACATGACGACTCTTAGTAATTCAAATACAAACGTTTATTGGCACATATCAGTCTAGAGTATAAGTGAGGAGTCAAAATTAAATGAAAAAAATGGACAATTATATCATTCTTACTACTCTTATCGAGTCAATTATGATTGAGCCAGATGTCCCATAAAAAATAATTCTTTACTTAAACAAAACTACTCATAATGCGTCAAATTTATATGAGCAAGTCAGCCAATTCTTAACTAAAACATAACAGCTATTTTTAGTGAGCAAAAGCCAATCAGAGGTTAGTGTCTCGTACAAAAGAAGCAAATAATCCATCATCTCTTCCCATGAGTTCATTGGGCGTTCCATACTCTGCAATCCGATGCTGCATAAAGAGAAAGACATATCAAATAAGAACCGAATCGTGTGAATCAAATATAATGGATTCAACACCGTCGTCATCAAAAATAAATCTCCACAAAGTTATAGTTTGTAAGCAGAAGTACTTTTGATCAAGTGTTGAAGTAGTGTCGGATGACCTGTGAACAGAGCTAGAGCCCAATGTCATGGCACTGCTTACCACTGAATTCACACTTACTTCGACCAGGGCACAATTTCATAGAGCTGCTTAAGCAGAAAACATGTCTTAATAATTTTCTGCTAAGCAGAAATGAGCAGGATATCAGTCACAACTTGTGTATGTGACATGGTATTTTGGCTGGTAGCCTTATTCTGGTTTTAAAGCATAATTTTGTTGTGCTCAGCTACTTTTTGTGCTTAGCTCTATGGGCCCAATTTCATAAAGCCTGTAAAGTACTAAAATTTGCTAGGCACAGAAAAATCATGCGTAGCAAAAAAACGTTACCGGCCGAAACGCCATAAAGTTCACTTTGTTTCAACTGGTATCCCACTAGTTTCTTGATTGGCAAAATTGCTAAGCAGTATTTGAGGAAATTGAGCCCTTTCAAGAATGTGGTTTTATGGGCTTTTATCAAAGGACTCCGTGAAAAGTATACGTGCTATAAAATTGGGCCCAGTTGGGCCAAGTTAGCTCCCATCATGGCTTGGAATAAATTAATAAGGGAGAGATAAATCATGGTGCAACCGAAAAATTCAGTTACAGTACTGCAGTACCAGTATACTGGTGATAAAAATGAACGTTGTTTTCGCATGTTGTTCATTTGTTTAACTTTGCTTATAGTGCTTGGTTCACAAACGATGGTAACATTGTTTGTCTGCAATTAAGGAAGATAATAACGAAGTTACTCTTAAATCATAATGAAACAAGTCCATATTTTGTCAAATTAATCTTCCATTTATTAATTTTTCTTCTCGTTTTCTCTCTCCCAAATATATTCTCAAATGTTGTTCAAATGACAAGTAATGATTCATTTGTGTTTATCCTATTGTACACACTACAAACGTCCGGGTCAGAATTGACCCTGAACAGGATCCCGTGGGCTTGACCTGGGTCAATAATGCCCGGAATATGTGTCAAAGTAACACATAAAGAGTCAAAATGACGGAAATCCAAGTTAAGATCAATTTTTAAACCACTTTCCAGGTCAGCCTGACACCAAAATGGGTAACGTCTCCTGACCATTCTGCCTTAGCAGATCTGAAAACGTAACATTAGAAAAATATGTATTTCTTTTCGTAATATTGACAGACGCTTTGTTTTTGTTTGTTTGTTTTTTGTGTCAATGTTAAAAAAAGGTGATGACTTAAAAGCATTGCTTGGTTGTCACTATAATGTTTGCTTAATAAAACATGATAATAAAATGATTAATAATATAATTATTATTAATTTTTTTTATATTTACGTCATCTTATTTATACATGGTAACCCATTAAACTAAGGTTGGTTTTTCAAGTTGCATGAACAAGTCTTTTAAAGTGAACAGTGCAAAATCCAAACAAAGAGAACAATATTGTCAACAAAAACAAGAAAACCTTCCCGGCAATTTCACTTGTAGCTTAAAGACATCTTACCGTTTCCAGGTCGATTGAGGCGGTGGCTTCGTCCATGATGAGGATACGAGACTTCCTCAGGAAGGCACGAGCCAGACAGAATAACTGCCGCTGACCAACGCTGAAATTCTCACCACCTTCAGTCACCAGCGTATCTGTGGGTTGTAAAATCGTGACAAACCTAAACGAGAAGTTCGTGTACTCATTATCATGACATCCTTATTTGTTCACCACCGAAAAGTGCCACATCTTTCACGAAGCGTGGATCCAGGTTTGTTTTAAGCGGGGGGGGGGGGGGGGGGGGGGACACACACACATCTATATTTTCTTTTTAATAGACCTTTACATCTAGTCCTTGCCAAGACCCACATGCTCCATTAGCCTTTTTAATCCTTTTCAGGCTGGACAACGTTGTATAAGTTAACTGACTGCAGTAACACCGATTCTACATGCTCCATTAGCCTTTTTGATCCTTTTCAGGCTGGACAACGTTGTATAAGTTAACTGACTACAGTAACACCGATTCTACATGCTCCATTAGCCTTTTTAATCCTTTTCAGGCTGGACAACGTTGTATAAGTTAACTGACTACAGTAACACCGATTCTACATGCTCCATTAGCCTTTTTAATCCTTTTCAGGCTGGACAACGTTGTATAAGTTAACTGACTACAGTAACACCGATTCTACATGCTCCATTAGCCTTTTTAATCCTTTTCAGGCTGGACAACGTTGTATAAGTTAACTGACTACAGTAACACCGATTCTACATGCTCCATTAGCCTTTTTAATCCTTTTCAGGCTGGACAACGTTGTATAAGTTAACTGACTACAGTAACACCGATTCTACATGCTCCATTAGCCTTTTTAATCCTTTTCAGGCTGGACAACGTTGTATAAGTTAACTGACTACAGTAACACCGATTCTACATGCTCCATTAGCCTTTTTAATCCTTTTCAGGCTGGACAACGTTGTATAAGTTAACTGACTGCAGTAACACCGATTCTACATGCTCCATTAGCCTTTTTAATCCTTTTCAGGCTGGACAACGTTGTATAAGTTAACTGACTACAGTAACACCGATTCTACATGCTCCATTAGCCTTTTTAATCCTTTTCAGGCTGGACAACGTTGTATAAGTTAACTGACTGCAGTAACACCGATTCTACATGCTCCATTAGCCTTTTTAATCCTTTTCAGGCTGGACAACGTTGTATAAGTTAACTGACTGCAGTAACACCGATTCTACATGCTCCATTAGCCTTTTTAATCCTTTTCAGGCTGGACAACGTTGTATAAGTTAACTGACTACAGTAACACCGATTCTACATGCTCCATTAGCCTTTTTAATCCTTTTCAGGCTGGACAACGTTGTATAAGTTAACTGACTGCAGTAACACCGATTCTACATGCTCCATTAGCCTTTTTAATCCTTTTCAGGCTGGACAACGTTGTATAAGTTAACTGACTGCAGTAACACCGATTCTACATGCTCCATTAGCCTTTTTAATCCTTTTCAGGCTGGACAACGTTGTATAAGTTAACTGACTACAGTAACACCGATTCTACGAAGGGCTTTTATGTCTGGAGAGGGTGGTGACTCAAGTAACTATCTGTCAATATTACTCTGTGCCACACCCTTGCTGTGTATGTAGAAACAACGTTCTAGCTAGGACTATAGTTTGATGTGCTGAATTTGCGACTGTTTTATTGCTTTTTTAAGGTTTCCCTTAACAATCCCTCAGATGCCATGGAAAATGAATCATGAATAAAAACAATGCATTGCCATGCAAAGTTTTAGGGATGTTTGGAAATACGACTATCAAATCAGACGACGTTTGCTGCAAAAGTCTTCAAAGAAAAACTATAATAATAGTAAACTTTCGGGTACAACCGTGTATGAAACTTTTTGGGGAGAAGTGTTGGCTCTGAGAAGAACCGGGTGAGGTCTCGAACAACTTGGATCCTTCCCGCCCAAATGTGCATCCCTCCAGCCCTACTAGTGTTCTTAGGTTTTGAACGTACGTCGGTCGGTTGACTACGTCAGAGCCAATGAACAGCTCTCCTTGGATAGCTCCACCCAAAATTTCCATGCACCGGTCGTTGAATACGTTGCCTTTATTGTGATCATTAGCAGGGTGAATATTCATGCCTCAGCCTCAGCGATGACGAAACACGTGGCATGCATACCGCGCTATTCAAAAGCGAATAAATAGACGGTGTGCTTGTGACATACCGAATGACACAAAGAGTCCCCCACAAAAGACAACGTGAGTGAAGACAGTCCTACACTGGGCTATGAGACATAACATAGAGGCTTGTTGTGGTCACATCATGAGATGTAGTGGCGAAGATCCGTGTTGAAGAGGGGGGGGGGGTGCTTGAAGTGTTGGTACATTACTAATGTGAGACTTGAAAAATGCTCTCTGGTGTATCCTAAGAAATATTTTTTGAGAGTAACAATACATTCTCAGTATCTCTGATGTAGGTATATGTTGAGCAAGTATATGGTTTAAAATGTAGGTGTTTTTTCTCTTGACTTTGACCTTTGTCTCAATCTCTTGAGACAAATGTGTGGTTAGTAAGAAGAGAAGCGTACAAACACGTTGTGTGAACTGGGTTGGCAAGATACCTTTCGACCCCCCCCCCCCCCGAATTTACGCCCGTTATGAGGTGAAATTATCATTGTACATGTACTGGTATAATCACTTGATCGAACGTGCCGGCAAATCCTAAATGTCTTGGGCGTTTGTGTTGTTTATAGTAGGTTGTTGCTGTTTTTTTAGTTACTCGCCTAATGAATGTTCAAAATAACTAATGTAAACACTGCCCAGTGCAGCGCGAGTTAGTTATTAGTGGATGTTTGTAAAGATGTTTCCACCGTCAGATTTACAGAGTGTCGTGGAGATGTTTATAGTCTGTGTCCGGATCGTTGTTGGTTTGTCAGGAAGGGATGTAACTCACGACAAATTCTGATAAAAGACTCGGGTGTTAAAAGAATCGTGGGGTGTGCATTGGCAATTCGGTTGACAAGTCTCTCGGTGGCAGATGGTTGTGTCCTTGAAAGTCCGTGAAAAGAAGGTAGCTCAAAGATCCCGGAAGACAAAAATGCGTGAAAAAACGTTGCCACATCAAACCAATTTCTTTATCTAAACACGAATCGTATGTCGGCACACTTAACAATGTCAAAAACAGTTACTGGACAGTGTATACATATCACATTAATTTAGTATTAATTGGGCATTGGCTCCCCAAATCGTGCATGAAGATTATTGTAATAATGACGTGTGGTGAACAGGTACAACCGACCCAAACCTCTACATTTACATAATGAAAACAAGAAACCAACACAATTAAACAAGTTGACGTTGTATAGTACTATGCCGCTTCTACTTATTTTATTGGTATTTTACTGTCACACAGATGCACTGATTATAGTACCGTTCTGAGCTTCGTAAAACGTCCATTTCAGCCATGGTGCATATTTATTATATCTATTTATAATATACGATCGTTGGTATATCAAAAGTATAACACAACTACAACTATCATCAGTCTAAATAAACCAAACTACTATTTTTATGATATAAAAACGTTATTAGCCTATTTGAGATGATGTGCTATTAACATTTATTGAAATAGTACACAAAACATCATAGATAATAACATTTTAAACTCTATGCCCTATACTCGTAAAATCTTTATTTCCTACAGTAAAAAGAACTCGTGTTGAGCCTACATCAAAAACAAATCAAACCATAAAGTAACTGTAGGTAAGTAGTAACTATAAATAAGTAAACAGTAAACTTGCTACACCGGCTCTTTTCAAAGTCAAGGTTGTACCCGCAAGTTTACTATTTATATTTGTAGTTACTTCTTATTTTCCACACCATGCAAAGCTTCAAACCCCACTAACTGTAAGTACTTCACATACTACAAAACAGTTAATAATTAATTATAAGCAATTAAAACAGACACGGAGATTTAAAACTGATGTGCAGTCCAGTTGCGCAACTATAGTTGCAATGGTTGTCAGTTAATTGCTAGCACTACACACTCTTATCAACTAAAAATAGGTTGTTTTGAAGAAAAACATCCCATCCGACAGCAACCAAAGAGAATGATGTACTTAATCGACTAGTTATTATACAAATGTACTACAATCAAAAATTGATGACTTTACATTTTTGATTTAAGGCAAACAATTCAGTCAAACAAGCACAGACGCGAAAGGGGATTTCTCAGAAGTCAACATTTGGTTGCAGTCATTTGTAATAATCGCAATGCAAGTAGTCTTGCGTTTTCATGCCATCCTTTTTTCATGAAACAAATTGTTTGCTCTTTCAAAATGTTTTGGAGGATGTGAGCTGTACAAAGTAGAATGGAAGCTTAAGTAAATTGTACATCATCAGTGGCGTCACCATGGTGACAGTCCCCCCATGAGATCGAAATAATTCACAACGAATGGTTATATACATTAAACTAGCCCCCTTTTATGTCTTTGGCTCCTCTAAATGAGGGGTTATGTTTGTTGTATTTTGTCAATTTGCCCGCTTTGTTTATATGCATCTGGGTTTTTCGCCTTGTTTTGTTTGTCTATCCATGGTCTATCTGACAGAGGGCCTTTTCTTTTTTCAATTTCTGACTCACTCAGTCAATCTCCATTCTCTTCTTTCAATTATTATTGTCTCTATTTATTCATTACTTTACTTGCTTTCTGTATCACTACAACTTTTAATGAAATTCTGTGAAACTATACAGAAAACAATTTTCTATTTAATTGAATTGAAAAGATGATCGATTATTTATTGAAAATTAGTCTTGGTGAAAGCGTCTAACACCATTTATCAAACTCAGGTCCACCACTGGCGTCACCTTGACATAACTAAACCCCAAAATATACATAAGGCAAAAATGTCCGGTCCATAGGCCTATAGAAGTAATGTTAAACGTGTCCGTTCTTTCACAAAAGGTGCTTGTGATGTCTGCTCATTAATACAATAATTATTTGCCCCTTTGATTGCATGGAGCAATGGCAGGCAGTGATACATTTTTATTATCAAATACCGCAAATCACGACAGAGTCAGCAGAACATACTTCAAGTAAACTGCATGTTAATCCACTCCCATTTGTATCACTGAAATGGTAATTTATGATACCTTTATGAATGGGCAACCAAAATTATTTGAAAGCTGATTACCAGCAGAATCAGAAAATACCAACAAGATATTTAAAGTCTTAACAATTGTCCTGGTTTGGCGGGAAAAAAAGCATTATAAATAAATTATTGAATAATATTGGCATAATCCTCACGAAAGTTGGTTATAGTTTGATTGTATAGGATATCTGTGTACTATTGTGATATTAAAAGTAAGTTTACGGAAGAGAAAGTAACATCTACTTTTGTACAGGCCTTGCCTAGTTGGTTTGACCAAGGTGGGTGAAAAGCTCTGTTCGATCGTCCACTGCTTTTGCAAGCCAACCTCCATAACATAATCCAATATCATTATCCTCATATAGGAGGACCTTACATCAAGATAAATGCAAACCGAACTGAGGCCAGCGAAAATTAGTCAGTTCCTATTTCATGAAATTATGATTAGATGTGTCATTGTCATTTAGTAAGCCTGGCATCCGACAAGAATGAACGCACGGCTGCAAGTATCTACTTGTCTTTATCGCGGACGAAAGAAGCAAAGAGACCGTCCTGTCGCTGCAGCAGGTTCTCCGGTGAGTCATACTCGGCTACTTTGCCCTCGTTCAGAACAAGGATGCTGTCAGAATTCAAGATGGTTGCAATTCGATGCTGGAAAAAGAAACATTGGTACAGGAGTTAGTACTCATTTATTATGCCTCAGAGTAGCCATAAAGACTGCTCTTTGGTAAGCTTAAAGACAGTAGGCCTAAGACTTTATAGCATAGAAAAGAAGATACCAAAGAGATGATTAAACATTGAGATTAACCAACTACATTTAAGCCAAATTAAAAGACAAAACCTTCCAGTCAGTAACCGTTTAGCACAAATAAGCCTGTTTTTTGCATGCTGAATGCTAAAATAGACTCCAGCCATATACAGAGTTATATACACAAAATCACACAGGTTAAGTTCATGATTTGGTTCTTGAATACACTCAAGTCGTTCATTCGTGACACTTTCAATAGTTGTTGTTTATGATACCCTGAAGGCCAAATTTCATTTGAATTTCTAATACACAGTAAACCGTCACAGAAACAAGAGTTGAAACTACATTACTGTCACAATACTGTGTGCTCATAATGAACAAACTAGATAATCATAGTATCAAACACACACATATTAGAAGAAAAAAATATATCAAAATGGTGGCAAGTTCACATACAATAAATCATTGGGCTGCAAACATTCAAACAGTAGAGGAGACAATCAATTTCATTAATAGTAAAATTCAGAATGATATTAAATATTAACCAAGGCACATTACACCAAAAGAACAACATACATCAAAATAGCACCATGGTATGTTCACATACAATAAAACATTGGGTCCCAAACATTAAAACAAGAGAGAGAAAATTTGATTTTATAAATACTCAAAGTCAAAAATGTATCTAACAAACACATTTCATAAATTTATCATCGTATAAAACTTTGGTGTTCATTAATATATCAATAAATAGCCAGTTACTGGTTCACCTTTCGGGGTTATTTCATGAGGACAGGAGCTAAATCACATTGATGATAGTGAAATAGCAACTTGCTGGTGGGACATTCCATGATGGCTCTCACCAAGGACAGACATTTTGAAATACAATTCAGTAATTTATACACAAGGTTATTTCTTCAATGAAATTTAAAATGAAAGAAAAAATATTAGTCCGGGAATTTATTCAGCATCATATTATTCCAAAAATATGAACGTTTACAAGACAAGGGCCTACCACACTACTAGCAAAATATGAATACAGATTTAAATGACTTACAGCAATTGTTAGAACTGTCCTGCTGGCAAAGGCAGTGACCACTACCTTTTGAAGGAGTTTGTCCTAGATATAAACCAACAGAGATGTGATTAAATTGAGAGATGTAGGCTATCAAATCAAGTCATTCAACTTCATTTATTATTCCCACAGTATCAATTTAATGGGGGCATAACAGATAGAAAATTAAGCTTAAGCAAAGAATAAGTATGGAAAATGTGTGATACTGTGGTTTGGCCCATGAGAAAGCTAAGCATAGCTAGTAAGGACAGGTTCCTTTGTATACTCAATTCAATAATACATATATTATATTTCTGTACTCACAAAACAAATCAATATAAATTAGTACAATACAAGCAAAGAGTGTACCTGACCATTGATAATGATCATAAAAAACAGCACATTTCAGAACTTATTATTCTTATAAATAAAGACACATTGTCTTCAACTAAGGTCTCCATTTAAACTAACCGTCTCCAGGTCGATTGAGGCGGTGGCTTCGTCCATGATGAGGACACGAGACTTCCTCAGGAAGGCACGAGCCAGACAGAATAACTGTCGCTGACCAACGCTGAAATTCTCACCACCTTCGGTCACCAGAGCATCTTCAATGAAAAGAATCAAATTTAAAAAATCATAAAATTTCAATTTTGTTATTCATTTAGTTTAAGTTTTATTCAATCACTCCATGTTGAATGATGTCACATCGGATGACGTGTATACATGCCAAATTTTTCACAACTGGCCTTCAGTGGTTGTTTTTTAATGCACGGGACAACTTCAGAGCACCCTCAAACTGCTGTGAAGTGAAAGTAATCTTTATGAAGTCAATATTCCTTTTGTTTCTTTTTTGAGTTAGATTAACTGATGATACATGCATTGCTACAATGCATTCATCCAAAAAGGTTTGTCTGTTTGTAGTAGCAGCAACGGTTGAGAAAGGAACAAACAGTGAAACAGTAGGACATATCAGTCTTTCATGTCTTCATCATCTACCTGTTACTTACCCAGCCCACCCTCCAGCTCAGCTACAACATCCTTCAACTGCGCAATCTCTAGGGATTCCCAAAGCTCTCTGTCGGTTTTTTCTTTCAATGGATCTAAATTCCCCCTGTTGGTAACAAGATGTGATACACCATTACAGTCGTGTTTGCAGAAAAATCCTGTTTTGTACTTTTTGGGGTGAGCAAAGAAAAATTGACTAAAGCAGGATTTGAGCCTACGACCTACAAGTTAACATGCCAGTGCTCTACCAACTGAGCTATCTAGTGGTCTGCCTGTTTTGTTGATTTATTTGTTCAGGGGTGCCAGTCAGAAGTCATTCAAACTGAAGCGGCCATGTAACCAGGGAACACACCCAAAGGCAGCATCCTTGTAAGGGGTGTTATAATGTCAGACTATGTCTTCCCATTTGGACCCAAGCAACTGCACGCCACTAACTGTTAGTTGTTGATAAAATGTTTTGAGCACACAGTGGTGATTAACATGACCTGATAGTTCCAGTAAAAAGTACCTTACCTGATAGTTCCAGTAAAAAGTACAGGATCCTGTGGAATAATTGACAGCTTGGTTCTCAGTGTTCTCAGAGGTACCGACTTGATATCAATTCCATCAATAAGTATACGACCTACCAAACACAACCATTTAAGTGCATTGGTGATAAAGAATATTGTTTTGGTTATACCTTCACATGCTGTGTGAGAAGCACTCTTTTACTCGGTGCATTTTAAACCAGTTGATATGAGATGATGTGTTAACATGCCAGAATTTTCCCTGCAAGAATTTGGATGATGTACATTTTGTATTTTTGCATCACATTCGAGGACAGGAACAAAGTCCACTTGTACTTTCCAATTCCAGATCATTGTCCTCATGTTGCAAGAAGAGGATTATGTGGCATCCAGGGGCTTCTGCTATTGTATGTCATTGTATTTCGGCTCATTGGTGGTAAGTCCGAGATTCCAGTCTTGGTTGAGGCCATGGACCCAATTGATAGATGCGTGTCAAGGCTGAGGCTTTGCGAAGCTCAGTGCGTGAATATGACATTTGTTCAATAGAGAAGCAATACATCCCGGTAATTCAAAGAGATTCTTTGTTCTCTGGACTTTGTCCAGTCAGGAAGAGAAATAATGGAGGGTCCCCGGCTTTAACTGGTTAAGTCCTGCAGAAAAAATTCAGACTACTGGGGTGGTATTCCAATCCATGACCCCCTGCATATTTACAGCAGATGTCTTAACCGCTACACAACTAGTTTGTTCAAATTAACAGGTGTAAATGGGTCCATTATTAACTCACCTCCAAATATGTCAATGACTCGAAGCAAAGCAAGAGTCAGTGATGATTTCCCGGCTCCAGTGCGACCACAAATGCCAATCTGCATTCAAGTAACCATTATTTAAACACAAATGTCAAAAGAAATTAAGACCTGATTTGCATTATTGATGTTTGCAATTCATAAAGAACAGCAAAACACCAAGAGTCAATCCAACTGGCATTGACAAAAATGCAATCAAAGATCAAGTAGTGAGATGTTTGTTTTGGTGGGTAATAAAGTTAATTAAAAAAAGAGAAGCCAACGTACAAAAATCTTCTTAAAATATCACGATTGTTTGACCGATAAGTCAAGGACTTCTCTTTGTTTTTTCATTTCTTTATATATTATTAAATTTCTATTTTTTTTAAGCAATGTCTCCATTTTGTACAAACTGAAAATTTCCTTATTCTGTCAATGGTTACCACACTTACCTTTTCGCCTGCCTTGAAATCCACGGATACTGCGCGTAACACTGGATCAGAATCCGCAGAATAACGCACAGAAACACTCTCAAACTGAATCCGGCCATCTTCCGGCCAATTGGGCGGTGGTTCTCTACCTGAAAGAAAAGGGGTGGGGGAAATCATTTAAATAAAAACAAAAAAGTATCTCCCTGCAGTTGAACATGATTTAACAGAAATGAGAGGTTCAGAGTAGGGAACAATAGGCTGTGTAAATAAACACAAACAAACAAACAACATCTTTGGATGTGGAACACACAAAGCTACTTTGGTGCTCGTAGTCATGGAAACAGGGGTTTGGAATGCTCATACTTCAGCTTAAAAGAGTGGTCAGGGGGTAGTTATTTTTGTGAAGGTTGGAACAAAGTGAGTATAATGTTTTAGTAGTTCATTATCGACATGATACTGATGATTCAATGAGCGATTGTTATAATGCATAGTCAGTCTTTTACATAACCATGAAACTGGTCCGACTGTAAATGAGACACCAATGCGGAGTGAGATTGCAGATTTATGGGTGTTGAGATAAGGGATATTTTCTGGGTAAAGTGAGTGAGGGATCCAGGAAGGATGAATCTATTTTACCTTCGTATTCCTCATTGTCTACATTGGAATAGAATTTGACTCGCTCTACTGAGTTCATTTGCATCTCTGTATCAGCCACGCCACGTACTAGAAGATTCAAGAATCCTGCAATCTGAAGAGGAGAACAACAACAACAACATCATCAATGGTTTTTAGTTGCTGTCCAAAACACTAAATATGTTAAGCAATTTACTCAAAATCCTTCAATTTGCAATCCTTCAAAAACACCATCATTAAAAGAATCTATTACAAGATTGTCAAATCAAAATCAGGGTTAGCCTATGCAGAAAAAAAAATTCAAGTTTTTAAAATGTAATAACTCCAAACAATAGATTTTGATTGTCATTAGCATTTTAAGTATATTGCACCCTTCATACATTCAAGGTCTATAAAACCAGCCAAAGCTGGGGGTCTTCAATTTTTTTCATGTCCACCTTGACAGGATTATTTTCTTGGAATTGCTGAATTAATTTTTCTTTGAGAGTACCGCTGACTTGACAAAGCTAAAGAGAACAAAGATTCTGTTTGAAGTACCAGAACCCTCAAAAGGACAAACGTTTGGACTAGTGAATATACAATAACCCCCGCACAAAGGCAGAATTTGAGCAATAATTCTACCACAATCTGTCCTCTTGGTGATGGTGAAGTAAAGCATGCTCGGTGAGTGCATATAAGTCCTAGGTGAACAAAAATCCACATCAGGCAAATTACTCGGGTGGGATTCGAACCCGGGACCATTGCCCTTCTAGAGCAAATGTCTCAAGAGAGCTTGCCCGGTGGCTAGAGGCAGTTCAAATTTACAAATTCATAATGTACACATTAATATTTGTGTATAATAAGTGATGTCTTTGTTTAAAAAAGGACAAAAAATGAAATTGTCTTTAAATTGAAAAACTTAACTTGAGGATGTGTCTTGCACATAGCAAAGTGGCAGGTGCAGATCTCCACACACACAAAAGTTGTATTTCAAATCTTCTTTTAAGGCAAATAATTGAAAAGGGCAATCATAATAATTGAGTGCAATCCACTTTCACTTTTCCCTTGCAAGACGATTATTTGAAAAGACTTTGTGATTGTGTAATGGGTATGTTGAACACGTACCTGTAGTGAATATGTGATTGCTAATCCAACAAGACTTGGTTCAAGTCCCAATGTCAGGGCACCAACGAGGGTTGTCATGCCCGCAACAAATACGATCATGGTACCAATTAAATCCTGTTTAGAAATAATCAAACAATAAGTAATGTTCTTTGTAGGACATCCTATAAAAAATAAAGCCAAGAACACCATCAGTTATTAGCATAGTTGTTAAAATTATGACTTTCCTGATGCATTATATCTAATCCCCTGTATGTCATTATATATAATCCCCTGTATGTCATTATATATAATCCCCTGTATGTCATTATATCTAATCCCCTGTATGTCATTATATCTAATCCCCTGTATGTCATTATATCTAATCCCCTGTATGTCATTATATCTAATCCCCTGTATGTCATTATATCTAATCCCCTGTATGTCATTATATCTAATCCCCTGTATGTCATTATATCTAATCCCCTGTATGTCATTATATCTAATGCCCTGTATGTCCCTGTGATTACATTACGGTCATTCATGTACAAGAGCCAGCCTAAGCCAAGATGTATGGATTTCAAGAAGTGCCACTAATATCAAGATAACAAGATCTTTCATAAAAACAATACCACTGGTCTGGGTTCAGAACCCAGTTTCATAAAACAATGCCTCTCGTCTGGGTTCAGAACCCAGGTTTCATGAAACAGTACCTCTTGTCTGAGTTCAGAACCCAGGTTTCATGAAACAATACCTCTGGTCTGTACACCACAACTGACCCCAGTACACTAGACTGCTTGCCCCCCCCCCCCACTCCGTTTAATTATATTCAATAAAAAGGTAAATTGTCTCTTACCAGACGCACGCCCAACCAACGATTGGCAGTTTGCAAATACAGGTACGCCACTTGATTCTTATTGATTCTTTCAACAATGGTGTTGAAAAATCGCTTCTCACACCTGAAACATACAAGGTTTTATTCTTGAATGAAACTTTGTACTATCTCTTTCACCTAAGATGACCCTCCTCTGAGTACAAAATATACACTAAAACTAATTTTGCTGACTACATCAATATTTGCGGTACATTGTAGATTGATGAAAACAAGTTGGTATTTAACAAGGGTGAGAAACAATGGTGTGATACAGGCGTAAATACAGTGGAATCAATACACCCATGGATATGAAATAAACACTGCACTGGTCAATTATTAAAGACAAATATTGAACATGCCGGGTACATTCCTTTATGATAAACGTTCTGCCTCAAATAAGAACCTGTAGAAAAATAAATGTGCACTCTGCTAGAGTTAATTAACATTTGAGTTTGGTAAAGTGGACAACCTCAATGGAGACACACTATTGTCTCCAGAGATTCAAGACACACTATTGTCTCCAGAGATTCAAGACAATGACAAACCAGACAGGCTAGTAAATACTTGACATGTTTGGAGAAAGAGTAATTAACTCCAAACCCTCTGCCTGTATGCAAACAAGAAGACCAGGACTTGAATTTAGGGGCAAAATCAACAAGACTGCATGGCTTGTACATGTAGTTCAAAATGATTACTGGACTAGAAGTTTTGTTTACAAGACCAAAATAAAAATGAGAAAAACTTTCTGCACATTTTAACATCATAAACTGTTTCAATATGAACAAACAATAAGAGGTTATAATTTTGTGTGAAATTGTGACATAATCAGATTACAGTTCTTTTACACAGGTACATTCAAAATCTAACTTAGAAGTCTTTCTCAAAGAGTGTACAACTCATTATATGCTTTTGCAGTAAAATTGGGGTCAAGAGTTGATAACCTCTTAAAGAGCGGTTCCAGGATGCTCTCAATATTTTAACTATTACCTTTTTATGGCTGAATAGACATCGTAGATACTGGTTAATAACCATTTTACACTTGCATTTAGTAATAAAGAATTCAAGTCAAAAAATGCACCTCTCCGCGCGGCTTTTTCAGCCGAAAGTAAAAAACTGTGTATCTATGGTAATGATATGCATTGACCCCTTGACGTCACCGGCAGCTAAAAACTCACGGTTAGCATTATAACACACACATAAATGTCTCTTTGCTTGGAAAACAAAACAAAATCAAGAAGAAACCAAACTTACAGCATACAGTAAAATACTCTTTCTACGTCCATCCAGAGTATCCTAAATTGTGTCATTGTAAAATGAAGCCTACACGTTGGGTAGTTTTTCGCTAAAATTTCCAATAAACTAAGCTCCGCAGACCATGAGAGCCTGCGGACCAGTGCTGTACATGTATACGGTTTGAACGTGTGCACCAGCAATGATTATTGCAATGTCAATGGAACAACCGTATTCCCGAGCATGCGCAGAAACGTCAAGAAAGAAAGCGTTGTGAATGCGGTCTGCGTTGTTTCGCGGCACTTGTCGAGTGAATTCCTGCCGTGTGTGTATTATATTAGGATTGAATGCTTGACATGTAGAGCCGGATGCACTAAAAATCAACCCGAGGTGCGGAATCGCCTCGCCTCTCAAAGAACGAAAATCCCCAAATAATAAATCCGTTGTAAATTGGCTTGCTTGGATCGTCCTTTAAAGAGTCACATTTACGGCCGTATTTTTTGCGTTAGCTCAGTACATTCATATAGGCAGGTCCAAACTAACTAGCCGCCGGTGACGTCATGAGTCCTTGGTCGCAGGGTTTGTTTGACCTCGCGTTTTCAGAATTTGGGCTGGGAGTGTTTCGAGGAAAATACATTTTTACCCTGTTTTAGCGTGAGGTAAGGGACTCATAAAAATTTTGTATATTTCTTGGGGACTCCATATATTGGAAAAATGTAAAAGCTAAATATTTCTAGAGCATCCTGGAGCCGCTCTTTAAAGACAGCACCTATAGTCAAATACCAACTTGTTGTACAATGATTGGCCTTTTGTAATATCACTGCTCAGTTTGTTCCAATGATTTGCATAGTAATGAGAGTAAGCAAGATCAAAACCTTACTTGTAAGCACGAATAGTTGACAGGCCGCCCAAGGTCTCAGAGAAATAGGCAAACACAGGAGATCTGCTTGTATTGTCAAGACGTTGCATCTCCCTGTTGGGGACAAGTAAATAAAATAGTTAGGCATTTTGGTCATTTTTGCAATAAATTAATTAACTATAAGATAAAACCATTTTCCTGTTCAGATTCAATAATAGGCCTTTTTTTAAAACAATTCTTCTTCAGCTCTGGCTCCATCAGTAATTTTGAACTGTGTGCTTTCGGTGTGGGGCTTTCAAATTGTGGAAGGAGAGAAGTCAACGTGGTGTTTGGAAATGGCCTTTAGACCAAGATTGCTGCACTCGATGATTAGAGTCTAGTTCTTACTCCATCAATACAAAGAAAAACATTGTTTTGCCATAGAAGATACTTGATCATTGAGATGAAGAAGTTGATGGATCTGATAAAGTAGTTATTGCAGTATTTTTTACTTCTAGTTAGTTTTTAAAGTACTTAGTTAAAGTACTACTAGTTAAAGTACCTTTACTGTTTTACCTATCAGATCAATATGGTTACCTCCATCTTTGATTATTAGAGAACATCCAAAATGTTGCCCGATTCTGCCTCACTTTAGCCAACCTCCATACTTTCCTTATCTTTCTTACCTTGATGATGTAAGGAAGTACCTCTGGAGGAATACGTAGGCGATAGCGATTGGGATAAAGAAGAGGATAAAATAAGGCATGACGATGGTGTTGACAATCACTGCAGATATGCAGGTCATGAAGCTACTCAGGGTAGTGTTGAATGTCTGTGCCAGTTTCTGTGGGTTTAGAAAAAGTTAGATGACACTGAGCAATGTATGGAAACAATTGTAAATACTGAAGCAATTGGCAAGTTTGTAAAATTATTTTGTTCTACCATTTAAGAATGATGTTGGCAAGCAAAATGGAAGACTAGTAGTCAGGCCCTTTGTTGAGCTATTAGAGTTGATACTCATGATCATTATGACACATCAGGAACATGACAAAATGGCAGCTTGTGAAGGTCTCTTGCAAGATAGGTTTACAAGATCTACAGATTTTGTCAAATTATTTAGAATGATATGGCACTCTGTGCACCTGTAAAATATTGAATTGATAAGATACTTTATTCCTTACCGAGTCGATCAAATTGGTATCAGTGGAGAATCGGTTCAGAATTCTACCAACAGGTGTAGTGTCAAAAAACCTACAGAAGAAACATTTGGAAATGAATAAGATTGGTAATTTTATTGCTGATCCATATACAATGGTATGTTATAGATGTAGTAATTTGCCCCTTCATTAGGTGTCAATTGACAACTCTTATTCTCATCCACTTAATGAGCAAATAAACCCAGTTTTGGGTATTGGCAAGAATTACCCTTTAGAACAATATCACATCAATACCACAGTATTTTCACTAGTTGATTATATTCCAAGCACTAACACCACAGTGTGTACACATCATTATCGCTATGTAGAAGATTGACAGCCATTCTGTGGTATTTCATGTATCGAGACCTTCAGCATCTTAGAGGTAAAACGAAGACGAAACACTTGAAAGCGCACATCTTGTATGCGCGGCGCACAGGATGAGCCAATGAGCAATCTTCTTTTGACTTGTAGCCAAGAGCGCCCTACTATTAATAATGTCATGTGCATAATAAGGTCTATTATCGCTGAATACTTAGTGAACATTTCAGAATGGATATTGTTTAAGTTTTTACATTTATTTTAAAACTTAACCAAGTAATGTTTCTACTTCTAACAAGACTTTATACAAGTATTAATTTGAATTGTCGTGCCAGTGTGATGTTGCTACTGTTTCATCTGTGAATGTTCTTTGCAAAGTGGAACCATCTTCTTTCAAACTAACGGACCTTGAATTTCTGAACTTTCAAAAGAACTTTGCAATCTGTAATATGTAGCTTAATTGTACTTGAAAAAAATTTGCTTTGTGGCTGCAAACCAGTGTCAGTTTCATATACAAACTTTAATTCTGAAATGAATGTGCTAACATAAAGTAGCCTTTCTGAAATAAGGCAATGTGATTTTTGTACATACATGTACTGTGCATGAGTTTGGGCGTCACACAGGTCACATTTTCTTAACTAATGAAAAAAGATTATAAAGAAGATTTTTTCAAATTCTTTTTAAAATATGAATACACAGTAGGCCCCTTCTCATAGTTCCTAAAAACTGAGGTAACTGAGAACAAGGTGTAACACCTTGGAGTAAAGGGCAGGACATAGTTGAAAAATTAGTGGTCTCATCCCGCGAGTCAAAATGGAATGGCTGTTAACACTGTGTCTTGGCCCACTCTGGACTAGAAGATGGCACAATGGTCTAGTAGACTAATTCTAAATTCACTCAGTAAACACACTAAGTTGTCTATATCAGTGTGAATTCACTATACTATGTGTAAACACTAGGACAGTTTTATAAAGGGCAGTGCCTGGTACTTGGCATGGTGCATCAGAATCAGTTCTAAAGTAGGTTACCTGAGAGGAGCCTTGATGATGTTTCGGAGCATCTGTTGATGAATAGACTTTGCTGCTACTAAAGAAGCCGCTATCAAGGTAGCCGAGGACACCAGGCGTAATATCAGAGAGGCTCCAGATATGCCGGCATACCCTCCGATATACATCTCATTGGTCCGCATACTCTAAAACAAAATTATAAGTATTAAATTCAATTTATAACTAGGATGCTGTTGCTGCGACGAAACTAAATGGAAGCATGAGTACACTCCACTCACAACTCTCAACCAATGATAGGTCTTCTTTTTACGTCAGTAAGGGCATAGTTTGAGCTTGTGACATCATTAATGAAGGGGTATATTCATATATTTCTATAGCAACGCAGGAGGTCTGCCATGCTGGATTACTATGCACATGATGCCATCCAGCATTGCGTTTTGTAGCACATGTTTGTGCAGCTAGTACATGTGATGCATGACGAGCACACACGTTACCATTATTGATCATAGAGAATACAATTAACCTAGGCTCCATTTCACTAAAAGCAAATCATTTTTCTTAGTCTTACATGTAAGATCTACCAATCTAAATAATTGAATTTTGTGGTAAATAAAGAAAAATTACTAGAGCGGGATTTGAACCTAACCTTTCAACCAGCTGAGCTGTCTAGCCCTAATGTCTGCAGTCTCCTATTTTGTTAATATCTTTTTTTGGGGTGCCAGTCAGAAGTCATTCAATCTGTAACTGCCATGTAACCAGAGATCAAACCCAAATTTACAATACAACCTGGGATTAAGTGGCAAGACAAGGATCACCTTAAAAGGGGATGCAACATTTTATTTCAAATATCAAGCAATAATAAATCTTAAGCAAAGTGCGATGTCATAATACAAATATCAAGCTACACAAGTATGTATAAAAGCAAATGACTGTGTCATTATTGACAAACCATCGTAAAATGGATCTTAAGACATTTTTGAAACCATAGCTTAGGCTTTGACTCTGGCTCAGGCAACATCTGCCTGTGTTTACCTCATTGTTTAGCCCAGCCTCAGACCATGCCGAGAGCCAGAAGTTGTTGCCAATGTTGACTCCTGACAAACACAACACGCTGAGGAGTGTGACTAGTGACAGCAGCCATCCCACATTCTTGAAATAGTAGGAGTAGACATCCAGGGATATAGAGCCTCTCTCCATTTCTTCCTTCTCAATGAGAGCACCCACATCTTTCTCTTCTGAAAAAGAGACATTTTAAAATAAGTTTTGAGTTTAAAGGCCTTCTGGGCAAGTGTCGAATCACATTAATGGCCATTTATTAACAAAACTTACACTTTTTCAGGACCCTGTCCTCCTATCTAAAAGTTTACAAAATAAAATTTGAGTTCTTTTTTCCTATTTTGTGTTTGTAAGCGCAGAATGCCACAGTAAGCAGAGCCATGAATTGGACCTTGGTCTGAGGGAGGGAAATTATGGCTATAGAGCCCTTACATTGGCCGCCATCGCTGAGGTCACACAATGGAAGCAAGCATGCTTGTACGTGCAGCACACAACTCTCAGCCAATGATAGGCCTTCACTGACCTCATTGAGGGCACTGTTTTGGGCATGTGACAACCCATACAACCACTTGATTTCATGTCTTTGTACTTTGATAGTATCACTGTCGATTCCTGCATTAGAACTTTAGAAGCTACAGTACATGTAGCTTTAGGGACATGCGATATGATGGCTTGGAGTGAGGATGGTTGGAACGCAATTCTTTCTAGTCCCCAACAATGTGTACAAATCAACAATCTAACTGTGATCAATATAGCGATTGATTACTTGTTGTACCAATGCATACTGAGCTTGAAGCACAAACGAACGTGCAGAAAGTCAACCGAGATGTCAATTTTAATTTAATTTCCAAAAATAATGTCCTCAAAGATAAAATTAACAATTCTGAACCCAGCAGGCGCGGGGCATGGAATTCCAGACATGAGGAATAGTGATAGTGTGAATGAAGCTATCATAACGGCTTGCGCCGTAAAACATGGCACATCGCGCGAAATTTAAAAATAGCCATTTGCACCCAGTACTGTCACTGTCAGTGTAGGTGTCACTCACCAGTCCAAAATCACACTTCATTTCATTTTAAAACAAAAATGTTTCACGTATTTTATCTGAATTTGTGGCATATTTGCAGGAAAGATGAACCCAATTATTGCTACAACGTCCTAGAAATAACATATCACCTTTTTGACATAGTCAAGTTACATTTTGGAAAGTTTTAAGGGTAAAAATAGGACAAGCTATTTACCGTTTTTTTCATCGGCCTCGGCGCTTCCATCTTCTTGGAGATTAATTGAGCTTACGTACATGACAAGCGCCCTCTATAGTTTTGCAGGTACATTAAACCTCTTATAATTCTCCAGTGGCCTGGGTTAAGGTTAATCAACATAAGGTGAGGAATGTCCCCCAAGTTCGACTATTTGAGTAAAAAATGTTATTAGCCTTAAATAGTTGCTTGTAAAACAAGCAAATATTTAAAATGATTCCAAATGTCTAGTCTAGTAACCTTTCTGACCGAAATAATGAGGAACTTTCGACGACATTGAAACTAAAATTTCAGACTCGTTTTGGAAAACGACTCACGAGAAAAACGACTCGCTCGACCGCACCCTCATTTTCGTATTATTTGTTTAAACGATAAAAAGAAGTTATATTTATAGATTGGTTTACCGGTACTCATGCCGGCCGTGTGTACCTGTACACGCACACACAGTTAAGCCAGGTTAGCTGTTATACGTCACTCATAATGTGAAATGTCTGGCGGCCGACACCGTTCCCATTGGATTAATAAACGTTGGCGCGCTGTTTACCATACTGTTTCTACTTCGCGGATTTTATAATGAGATGATAGTCGCAATGAAAAGGGGGTGGTGCTTATCTGTTCTTGGTCACCCTGCATAAAAATGCCAGTGCTATAAATAGACAAACGAAGTCACGACCTTTCTATCGGCCCCTTGCACAACGCGGAGCGCACTTACACGCACGTATCCTGTCCGCCATTTTGGGAGTCAAAATGTACACAAAGGAACTGACTCCTAACATAGCAGAAATGGTACACGTGCATTTTGCAAGACGTCGGTGAATAGACTTTTCTATCGCTGATAAACGAACTGCGCTGTTGTTATGGACGGCCGTCAATCGTGTTAACAGATGTTGTGACAAAACTCAAAATGTCTGCAAATTTTCAATTAAAAACTATTCATACCATGATTGATTGCATTGTTTCCAACAAATTCAGAACTATTTTTCGAATATTGTTACAAGCTGTTATATCTGTTTTCGCTTTGCATGTATGGCTTTACAAACTCAGGCGGTGACGTTGAAATAGAAAGGTCTATAACTTAATGTGCGTTTCGCTTTGGTCCGTCCGGGGACATTCCTCGTTTAAAAATCTCGGGTCACTGTGGACATCTTAGTAATTACGGCCGGGCCGGGCGAAAAGTATTTCCATGTAACGAAGCGCAAACCACTCCTGGTGCTATTTAGGACATTTCAGAAGCGCCTGCATTATATCAAACCAATCTATTGTATAGACAGCCTGAATCATACATAATAGTACTTACCGATCCCTTCAAACTTGGACAACGGTTTGTTGAGCTGCGCTGACAATCTGCGGGTGAATTGTGCCGATTTGCGGCGTAGCTCTTCTCGCTCGAGCATCGTCTCAGTACCAGACTCACTCTCGGACTCTACATCACTGACTGCCTTGACTGCCTGGTCATACTCGCTGTACATGTCCGGGTCAGCCGCTATAATGTCATCCAGATCTCCCTGTGAAGATATCCTTCCGTCCTTCATGACCAAGATCTAGTAGAGGGAACAACTTTGCATCTAAAACAATCCATTGTTTTCTTAACATGTGGACAAAAGCTATTGGAAGTAGACGTAGACCTAGGTGTCTGATGGGGAAAACTATAATATAATTTATAGATTGACCAATAGAAGTTTCGGGAAATACAATAGAGGTGAAGTAACATAATGGAAGTAGGGGGGGGGTCACACAGTAGAAGGAATTGTGTGATAATTACATCACTGTCTCCGCATATACTTCTAGGTTGTGTCCCATATCTTCCTACTGTGTGTCCCATGTACTTCCATTGTTCAAACTATAAATGCTAAGGTGTGTCCTTTGTACCTCCATTGTGTTACCTCACTTCTATTTTTTGTCCCAAAACTTGTATTGGTCAATCTATAAAACTTTGATGTATGTTCATAGTGAATTTATTTTTTGAGGTTTCCCAATTTACAGACCGTCGATATCGACCCTTTGCCCACACGCCACAAGCGGCTACTGATGCCACAGTCGCCATTTTGTCAAAATGGGCTTAAAATTAGAGTGTAAACGCAGAGTTGTCCTACAACGCGCACAAGCCATTATCCCGTGACGTAGCCTCACTTTTCGCCACACGCGGTAAAGCTGAAGAATGAAAAATAAGATGGTATAACTATCTTCACTACTCACGAGATCTGCCCTGTTGAGGTACTGCAGTTGATGAGTCACCAGTATAACAGTTTTCTTGTTTCCATTCAACCACTTTACGATTCCCTCTTCGAGTAGAGTACGTCCAACGTGGACATCAAGGGCTGATAAAGGATCATCCTTCAGAGGGAATAGAGGTAAATCAATCAAATTCATTCTACCAAATCATTGACATTAGTCATCAACGTAGGACAGCAAGGCAAAAGTGCCATGAAAGTTTTCATCTCTTTATAAGACTGCCCGTATTCAAAGTTTCACTTTGCGCGTGCGCACTAACACTACTGGTCGGCAAAATGAAGATTTATATATAGGCCGTGTCCGAATTAGCGGCTACAGCTACGGCTACGGCTAGATTTCCGCGTCATCATGCGTTGAAGTATAGGACGTCCTTAGCAACACCCGTAGCAACAGTCGTAGCCCTAGCCGTAGCCGTCATTTCGGATACGGCCTTTTTGTATGGGTCTGATTGTTGCATGATGCATATACGCGTTTATGTGTGAACAACTACGCAGGCGTGATGTAATTATCATATTTCACAGGATGTGCTAATGGACCTTATGAATTGACGTCACCACGCCGCCATCTTTAGAGGTAAAACGATTAGATGATAAAACAATGAAAACCTTCTTTTAACCTACATACGAGGGCGCCCCACTCAAATGACGTCATGTACATAAAGGTCTATAATGCTGCCATGATGACGTAATGAGTGACGTGATAGGTATAAACTGACCAATACGATGATGCTCTTGCTGGAGTACATGGTTCTTGCTACACTAACACGCTGCTTCTGTCCACCGCTTAGGTTGATTCCTTTCTCACCAATCTCAGTCTGGTCTCCGGCTGGTAAGATATCCATGTCTGGTCGCAGTGCACAAGCGTCTATCACCCGTTTGTACCTGATTGAAAAGGTTATATTCTGACAGTTTGAAATCTTTAAAATTCAAGCTATTGACTCCTTCCTTGCACTTACGTCACACGAGGCTACTCTTTCCTTTCTACGATTGTGGAAGTCAAATGTTGTCAAATTGCAAGTAAGCTATGGTAGGCGTATAACAAAACGGATTGTGAATGCCTAAACTGTCGCAAGTCCTGCTGGACCGGAATAAATGGCACAGCGATATTGAAAACTCCTCGGTTAAAGCGGGGGGGGGGGTGCCTGAGGGGTTGATTTGCCCGAAAGTTTAATACACAGATACAAACATAAGCACAAATTTATAATACCGGGTGAAAAAATATTTTTGGCTTTCTCTGACCATTTTCCCCTTCATCCTTGCTGCCCAAATAATTGTCCCCGGTATTTTGCCCGGGTTTGGGAGTGCATATGCACCACGCCCCTTGGTTGTACACCAATGACGATTGTACTCTGCTCACCCAGCCAGGCAGGTAAATAGCATAGGGCCATGTTTGAAAAAATAACACTGAATAATATATCCAGGAATTTAAACGCAAGGGAAACTGACTAGTTAAATTTTATTTCATGTTGTATGATAGATTTTCTCATAGACTTAAAGACAAAAGACAAATAAGTTAATTTCTCTGACAGAAAAATAGTTTTAATGTAAATTTCCAATATCGTGTTGGCTCCAACACCTTCAGCTAACAACATTGTGGAATCCTGCATTAGACTCCTTGCAAACCAATACCCAACCCTGCATAATATACGCCTTGCATAATTATGACACCCCAATACCCAGAGCTGTGTGTTTACACAGTTCTGCCAAAAGCCTCTCACAGAAGACAATATCATTATGCAAGGGATTTATTCAGAATGTAATAGTTTGCAATGAAAAGGGTATCTGGAAGAAAAAAGAATAATGACAAATTATATAATAATTTTGTTGTTGATGAAAAAATTGTCCAGGATAATGGCAGAGAGGGCCTAACTTGAAGGTAAAAAAGATATTTGTTTACATTTCTCTTGGACTGGACTAGATTTTAAGATGGCGGAAAGCAAGATTCCATGGAGGAGGGAATTCCAAAACTGCAGTATGTCGATGGAAAGTTATTTGAACATCTCACAGTACAGATAACCAAATTTATAACGCCTGTAAGCAGATGTTTTCTGCTTACCGAGCAGCCATTAGCAGAATTTATGTTTCATGAACACTGCTAACTGTAAGCAAAGCAAACGATACGCTTACTTGCCGATTTCTGTCAGCATATGCAAATCCATTGTGAACGCGCATACATCCCCATCCAATCTTCTCCATTATTTAGGAAAATACAACGCACTTTTGCTTAAGCCTGTTTTTCTACTTTCAGAAGCACAACAATGTGCTTACCGGTAAACGGCTTTGTGTAATTGGGTCCTGAAGATGTTTTAAAACTAGAACATAATGATCTACATGCCTCGAAATTGTATGTTTTTTTCCTTTTACTTGTTAACACGGTCTGCCATTTTGTGGAGTCAAACATTGGTGTTACAAAAATGGCGGCTGTCCTTTGGAACACACAGTGAAAGAATGAGACAACAGGGCAAGTGTATTGCGCATAAAGGTTCGTACAGAAGGCTCAATGATGGGGGCACCCCTACGCGTAATATAATGACTCACCTCTGTGCATTGTAAGGCTCTGAGAATAATATATTGTCTCGAAGTGTTGCATTAAGAAGCCAAGCCTTCTGACCAGCATAAGCAACAGAATCATCCTCACTAGGAAGAGAAGGTCAGTTAAGATGGAATTAATTTCATAATATTCAAGCTCTATACAGAATTCTCACAGTCACACTGAAGCGTTTTTGATGAGAAGTTGCCAATCACAAGTAGGCCACTCGTGATGGTGAAAAGGGGAAAGGAGAAAGTAGAAGAAGAGGTGAGAGAGTTGTTAATAGACAATTTATGTTGCGTTTGAATTGGAACCAATTCAATTCGAATAAGTTAAAACTAAAAAATGCTCGTACAATTTTCCGAAAAGTTAAAAAGTGTATTCAAGACATTGTACTCAGAGAGAAATCTAAGTACTGACATTATAAGCCTATTTGGTATAACAATATTATCGTTTCGTGTGTGTGTGTGTGTGAGTTTGTAGTGACATTCAAACCGAGGACTTACAACAAAAGGTACAATAGGTCCACGTTTGCTATCACAAAGGAAAACAATGGGGTCCACGTTTGTCAGGACAATGAGTTGAACAAAGGAGGGTCCACGATTGGAGGTAATTACACACTTGCGTGTATGGGTGCTCTTACATACGCCAACTTACGGGGTACTTTAAACTTTACAATAGAACAATGCTACCCCCAAAAAGTTTTCGTGTTCTATATAGTGGAACCCCCACAGAGGATTTCTACAGAAAAGGGAAAAATAGAACAACAATGAAATACCCCGTAAATACCATAAGGGTGTGCGTGGGTGTGTGTGTGTTTGCTTGTTTGTTTGGGGGATTTTTTTTGGGGGGGGGAGGTCGGGGTTCTCGGGTTTTTTTCTGCTAAGTTTCAAAATCATAGTTCGATGATTTTAAAGCTCACACAGGGGAGAGTACAAACATTTTAGTTATCCTTATGTTCAGTTATAAAATTCAAACAACATACCCAATCTCAACGTGGCCAGAAACTGTTGTCATTTCACCAAGCATCGAGGCCAACAACGAGGATTTTCCACTCCCAACTGAACCAACTACCATCGTCAACTTCCCTACAGAGAGCCAAAAGCATGATAATTCAGTAGGGTTTGCAGTAACATATCCATGGATCTCTCTCATAGTGAGGGCAAATAGAGGAAATATTTGGGGGAATTGTTCCTTTGATGATAAAAGCATGGAATTTGACACTCAGTCAGAGGATTTGATGAGAAAGATATAAGGCTGTTGGGTCATCACAGATTGGATTTTTAAAATATGTAGGTAGAACAACAAGCACAATTTTTTGTATGCAATATCATTATGATATGAAAGCTTTTAAATTTCTCGTATCTATAAATAGCTTTTCATTTTATTTTTTAAAAACCCTACAAGATCCAATATGTACTTTTAGTCTCAAATATCCTAGGTGCCAGACCCCGTGAAAGACCTTGCCTAATAATGGATGGAATGTGAAGGCAGACTGGATATATAGAAACCAAACGATCTCCAGTTGTAGCTACAATACTACCACAAGCAGCCACCACACATCTCTACGAAAAGACAACCCCAACAACCAAACTGGATATGACAATGGAAGAATCACTTTCTTACCTTTCGGTATTGACACATCGATATCTGTCAGGCATGGCTGGGTTCCTTCTGGGTCCCACAGGAAGTTTCCTCGAGAAATCTTAATCAACGGAAGTGAACATTTTGCAATGAGAACGAGGGATTTAGATGACAGAGTAACAATTCGTTGTGAGCCCAGAAGAAGGTTGCAGCAGAAGGTCACGCGCGATTAAGTGGCTCTTTCGAAAACAGAAGTCCTATCCCATATAGTTTCTCGCAATTACTTTTATGAATGGCAGAAAAACGTCAAAACTTTCACGTTTTTCCTTGAAAGACAATTTAGGGCAGTTAATGCTTACGACCTTTTGCCATTCATACTTTCGTTACGTACTTTGTGCGGACACACGACGCAAGAATTGTCTTGACACCAGCTAGCCCCCCCCCCCCAAATGAAATTATGTCTGGTTACGCCAATGTGACTCAAATGAGTTGCAATCAAGAAGGCCCAGTGAGGTGTTGTAAATTACAAATGCACGTGTGTTTGTGCGTCATTATGACCGACATAAACCATTCACGTCCAACAAGGTTTGTCAGACACAGGACATAATGGTGTGTCAAACACATTGGGTCAGACATAATGTTTTGTCGACAATGTTTGGGTCAAAACCAATGGGTCCGAATCGGTTGTCGGACGTAATGGTACATGTCAGACATTGGTGTGTTACACACGTGTAAGTTTGTAGGGGTTCATTATGAATGGGACTGTTGTGCTCGTTTCTTATCATACACCTTATTAAATATATTTCGTATTCATTGTTAATATTGGACCCCAAAGTTGAGACAAAAGTACATCCGGACGTAATTTTCAATTATTATTAAGTTATTGAAGTTTAAATGCGCGGACCTGGAAGACATCTTCCGAGAAATTTATTTTCTGACCTCATCAGTGCCTTGGATTATAATACACACATGATTTGAGAGTAGAAATTGCATGTGACTTGATAATATTTCTGGAATGTATTTTGATGAGCCTGTTGTATTTGAATTTAAATATGTCAGTCATCTCTGCCCTGTCTGTTTCATTACCTTAATGGCAACATTGGGATCCAGCGGCTCAGCTTTTTCGAGGCCCATCAATTTACGCACAGCACTGGCACCATAGTCCGTATTGTGGACCTTCTTGGAGCCGATTAGCAGACCCGTGTTTTCATCCTCTTCTTCGGCCTCATCAGCACTGCTGGTGCGGTGATAGTTTCCGAGTCGTGATGTGTCCATCGGCGGTTTCTTCATTTCCCACTCTATAATCATATTTGTATCAGGGCCTTCAGGTAATATGTAATGCCATCGTTTTGGGGCATCGACCCCCCAATCTAGGTTGTTAACATTATCATTTCACTACGAAAAACTATTAATCAACATGTTTCAGTATTCCCCCACCCCCCCCCCCCCCCTCTCTCGATCGGTATATTTGTTGCTCTAAAATTCATTACATCTTAAAGGAGAGAATCGAGGAATACCTGAAGTTTGTGTCAATCTAGGAAATTAATTATAAAAGATACACTCTTCTCCCTGAATGAGGCAGAATGACTCATCGTAACATGGTCGACTACATTACATACATATGCAGTTCTGGAGTTAATTTGTACCGTATGTTTCTGCAGAAACCATAATGAAGCCCAATACCAATGTACACCAAACCTAAAAGTGTGCAAATCATTGTAGCCGAAATGTATCATGAACTTAAGTCGGGCTATGTACAGTGTTAGGGCTACAATAAGGTCCGGGTTACCGTTTAGGTACTGGGTTGGGCATACATTTAGGTGCCGGCTACGTTGACTTTACTGGGCTTTATAGAGCTGCTTAAGCACAAAAAGGAGATCAGCACAAAACAATTTGCTTACCAGAATAAGGTTGCCAGCCAAAATGCCATGTCACCCTGTACCACTTGAGACTGTGGTCTCCTGCTAATTTTTGCTAATTATCAGAAGTATGTAAAGCAGCATTTTCTTTTTATAGCAGCTGTTTGAAATTGGCCATGGTTGGGCTACGTTTATGGCCGGGCTATATATTTAGGGCAAAAAAACCCCCCCAAAAACACGCACATGCGATAGGCGTAAAATGTACACGGGAGTTCTGGGCTACGTAGATTAGAACGCTTGACGCAGCTCAAAGACAAAACCCCAAAATTGCCTGTAAAGATGGTGTCTAATGGCAACTATAGATGATGATAATTCGAACTACCTCTTCGCATTCCTCAGCATCTTCGGTGTCATCTTCCCTACCTAGGCCCTCCACCTCAGGAGCCATAAAGAAATCTGCAAGCCTTCTCGAGCTGACGATTGCGTTAACGAGTAGGAAAAGTGAGAAGGGCAGAAGGAAGAGGGGCACGGCAAGTTGATTGAAAAGAGACAAGGAAGGGAAGGTGATAACCGGAGTAAGTGTCTCTCCACTGATAGGCGTGTAGATACCAAAGGCCTGTATGTAAAATAGGGAGACCGTGGATTGGATGAAATTACACATATTCAATTCGGATGCTTCTCTTCTAATGGTAAGTTGGTACCATTTATTATATCACGAGACAGGGGACCAGAGGAGAAAGCAATTCGGTAACACCAACATCGGTTCACATCACTTCTGATTATAGTAATAGAAATCTAAACAGAACATGGTGATGGTAGCGCCACGCCAATAACAAACAGATAACAAACAAAAGCAAGTTTAATTAAATAGAACTACTTTACTGATACGGCATGATGTAACCACATTAGTCCCCGCTCTAGAAGGGCAAGGCAAAGAGCAGGAATGTGGAAGTTTTCAATCGCTTTTTTCTGTTCGATAACTATCGAATGTTCAACCTTACTTGTACTTGAATTAATTCGTAAATAAGCGAGGGAGAAAGTAACAAAAGGGGGGGGGGGTCAATTGAGTTTTTTTTTTTACAAACTTACCAAAAGTGTGACGAGAACGGTGTGCCGGCCGTAAAGAATACTGTAAATCAAAGAAAGTGACGCTGTCATTGCATAAAACTTTATCTTTTAAGACTGTCTTCTCCATCTTGTCATAAAATGTTCTCATTTTCTGTTGTGTATTGTCAAATTTCTTAGTTACAGTTACGAGACTCAAGACTATGTGGCCTCTCAATGCAACCTGAAACCAAATGTAGCCCGGTTCTTCATGTAGCCCCAACATTGTACCTAATTTACGTTTTGCTAAAAATGCAATCTTATTCCTAAATGAATCACAATATCTATGTGACAACAATGGACCATACACATTTACGTCATCACACCGCCATCTTAGAGCTAACACGATGACGAAACAATGGAAAACGCACATCTTGTACGCGCAGCGCAGAGGATGAGCCAATGAGCAACCTTCTTTTATTCCTCTAGACGAGGGCGTCCTACTTAAATGACGTCATGCCTAAGGTCTATCTTTTTGCAACTTTAGATTTAATCAATTACAAAATTACGAATGAAAGACTCACTTGTGAAAACCAGCCCACCACTAACAGTAAGGAGTGAACGGAGTTGTTTGCCGCGGATGATTTCTACTCCCTTGCAGTAGAGATCTTCCCAGCCGTACAGCTTCAATAGTTTAATCCCCTGCAGAAGCTCGTTCACTTGCTTCATGCGCTCATCAGAATTGGCCTGCAAAATCGTGTGTCAAAAAGCTCGTTACAGCCGCCATTTGTAATAAACCACCTACTGTGCATCCGCCATTTTGTTGAACCAAAAGTTTGACTCAACAAAATGGCGGACCGTGTTAGTCCACGAAGCAGAGGGAAAACCACACACTTTCGAGATACATTTATGTGGATCATTATATTCTACTTTTAAAACAACTTTTCAACCTGATTAATTTCATAACAAACGCTTTCGTAGCCCAAAGCGCCCAATCAGAAGGCAACGTGACTCTTTAGTTACAGGGTTCAAACTGGTCTCTTGTCACAGGGCAAGCTCGGTGGTCAAGTGGACATCTGTTCTACACTGGAGGGCACTGTTGGTTTGAATCCAAACTTTTCACACATTGGTGCAGAGGGAAACATAAATAATTATTTTTATCCCCAATGCAGTTGTTTCGTCTTTTAACTAACTGTCTTGTAGGAGATGACAGTTTAATACTAATGTAATATTAAATTATCCATCATATACTCACCAGCATTTGCTTCTGACCTTTACTGATCATGGTTGCAATCTTAAACTGTATTGGAAACACCAGTATAAACAAACTGGCCCCAATCAGTGCGGATACTCCCATTTGGACATACAGCAAGATCAGTGTGAAGAAAATCTGCAGGGAAAAGCAAGTTGCCATCAGTTATTTTTGAAAATATGTGCTTTCTGTACGGTACGGGGCTTCAAATGAGTGGACTGGGCATCAGCCAGACCACAGCCCAATTGTTTCGAAAAAGGTCATTGAACTTTACAAACGAGTTTGAGACTCAAATACATTTGATGGTCTATCTGACGATGAAATGATAAATTCAAACGAAATGTTCTTTCTGAATGATACTGTGTCTGCACGTCACCACAGTCACCTTGATAGCTAGCTCGTCACTATTTCTCAATTTTTCTGAATCCGATTCCAACGAACTAACCTGTATCGGGATCGACCACATGTAGTTGATTGTTTGAAACATGAATAGAATATTCATTGAATCTGTAGACATGTGATTGGTGATCTGACCAATCGTCATCAATCCACCTGTCGTGGCGAAAGTAGACATGCGCAGTGATTTCTCAAATACCACAGCCTGTTAAAAAAAAATACAATACAAAATTAAAATGTTGCTCGTCAGTTTGGCACAAGTCGGCAGGATGGTACAACAATGTTTTGGGAAGTGCATATTCATGTTAAATAATCTTAGGTAGAGCTATAACTTCTAATCCAGGCAGTCCATACGTGACGTCACAACAGTGTGAATAATTGTAAAACAATGCCCTTACAGGAATATAAATCACAAAACGCGTACAAGAACTCGCAACAAACTCCTTGACTTACTCAACATAAAGCTTTTGTATAGCAACCTCAATATGGGCATAGCCTGGTATCATTGTGTCATACACATTCATTCAGAACTGTGTATAGGTGCTCGCCGTCTCTCACACTAAGCTACACAACAGCTTGCCCCTAACCATGTGAAATAGCAACTGTCTCTAGTCTGAGGAATTCAAGTTTAAGTGGTCACTTGTGACCAATAGTCAAGTCATTGTACCAGACATTATTCATATCTAATTTGCATATGGCTGAATGGATTTACCTGAAGAGCTGCCCGTACATTCATGCTCTGTAGTACTGCAAGGTGCATATGTCCCTGAAGAAGAACGGTCTTCACGCAGAAAGTAAAAAATAGAGCCGCTACCAAGATGAAACCGTTCCCAAAAAATTCACTAAATGTCACGAGATGCGGTGGAACCTGCATGTAACGTTAGAAGAATTATCATTAATTAAGATGTAATTCTTGTTTCTTCATTAAACCCCCACCCCCCCCAAAAAAAAAAACCAAACAAACAACAAAAACAACAACAGCAACAGAAGCAACAACAACAACAACAACAACATCAATAATACATGAACAACACAAAAACAAAAATCAGATAAAACATTGTTATGGTCTCACTGTCCTTAGTCACTCGCCCCAGCTAAAGCAAAGGACAAAACGATTGTGCTTATACCAAAAAAAGATCACCAGCCAAAGCACCTCGTCATAATGTGCAATTAATGACTGGTTTCCTGACACTTTTTCTGTGCAATATTGTGATCAGCTTAAGTATCTCCATGATGCTTAGGCACAAAAATGAACAGAATACCAATCACAGACATGGTACAGGTGACAATGTATTTTTGCTGCAACCTTGATCTGAATGTGGCTGTCTGGATCCATTATTATGGATAATATGTGCTTAGCGGTTTTCTACTCAGCAAAAATAAGCAGGATACCGGTTGCAAACAGTAACTGGTAACTCTGTCTTTGGTAAGCGCAATTGGTTTAAACTTAGCATGAAATTGACTTCTGTTCGATAGGTACCCATACCGGTTCAGTATCCACAGGGTATGACAGGGTAGAGACGTAGGTCGTCAAACCACCGATGACAAGAGGGCCGACCAGCTCGCAGAAATCAGCGGCAACTTTGAGACACCCAGCGGTGAACAACTTGAAACCGTACACCTTGAAGTAAACTCTCCACAAAGACGGTTTGGTCCCAGGATTCTTAGCACACTTTTCCTTAGAATGAGAAGTAACAAAAAGTGTTTCCATTTGAAATGTATCTGAGTAATGAAATTCAAAATTTAAATTTGACTGTTAGTCTAGTCACTAGTCAGTACCGCATGGAATTCTTGCCCCGCATGGAGATGGTTAAATGTGCATTATCTGGAGAAGAAAAAAGTCCCTTAACCCAAACTCCCCGTGAGTGATTTACTAGGATCCTGCAAATAAAAGTGTCTATAAACGGTTACCAAGTTGCTTCTAGAATCTGTAGCTTCACTTTGAAGCCCTAAAATTAATCAGGAACTCTAGCCATTCGAAACAGGCAAGCAATTTAAGAAGGGTAAAAAATAACGAATAATTATTTACGAAACATTTTTAACAAGAGTTTCCAGAGATTGGATTCTGGTTGACATCCACCTGGTGGTATTTAAGGAGAACATTGCAAAAAATTGGTCAATAGACAGACAGTTTCCAATTTGAAACAAGTGCAGACATGATCAACTATTAGTTGGTTAACATTTTCATTAAGGGTAAAAAATTGCTGTCGTCGTTGTCGTCATTGTTGTTGTTGTTCCTGCTGCTGGTGCTGTTTTTGTTGTTGTTGTTGTTGTTGTTGTTGTTGTTGTTGTTGTTGTTGTTTTGCTATGTTGTTGTTTGTTTTGTTGTTGTTGTTGTTGTTGTTGTTTTGTTGTTGCTTTGGGAGGTTTTCTTTTGGGGGGTGGGGGGACGGGGCTTTTTGATGTATGGAACCATTAATTCTTGCATTTTTTCGATTGCATCGGGTGGGGGGCAAGAAGGGGGAAGGTGTCTGAGTGGGGATTCTTAAGGTGATAATTTAACGTATACTTACCAGTTCTTTTTTTAACACTCGTTTGAACTTCGTGTGGTTGTATTTAGTCTCGTGGCGCGCTGGTATGACACCGAGATCTTCTATTTCCAGGGGGCGCTTATAGCCGAGAGTCATGAGCCAGCTGATCCAATAATACGACTGCTGTGACAAGAAGTTGACATAGTAGTACATGTACTCCATCTCAGGGTTCAGCAGGTCTTTAGGGAATGACTGTGTAGAGCTCTGACATAAACGCAATACCTGGATACAGAAATATGGACGGTAGCCTATTATGTCAGTTTATATATCCCGGGCCTCCTAGAGAGGAGTGGGTTTACTCATTATACAGAGACCAAGAACCTGAATATTCATTGGCTTTGTCACATTTGACCCCACCCACATTGTAGCAGAGTATGGGCCTTTGGGCGGAGTGCATACGAATTAACGTTGAGTAGCTATCGTGCCATACACTCTAGAATACGAAAGCCGGATAGTGCCAGGTGATAAGAAGTGAATATTTTTTTGATGAGCGCGAGAATTTTTTTTTGTAACACTTATCACATAATTATCTGGCAGCCGCCACATATTATCTGGCGGCCGCCACGTAATAATCTGGACTACACGTTCTTCATTTTTGCGGATTTTGAGTGCGTGCATGCGGTGTGTTTTGACTACTCTCGTGTACCACGACGACTTGCTCCACCCTGATCCTGATAAAAAGTGGCGGCGGCCGGATAAAAAGTGGCGGCCGCCAGATAAATGGTACAAAAAATTATTCTCGCGCTCATGAAAAAAATATTCACTTCTTATCACCTGGTACTATCCGGCTTCCGCACTAGAACGTATATGGTGGTTTACATACACTTTTACACTCTAAAACGCGAAGGGTGATTTGCATTAATATTACACTCTAGAACGCATAGGTTGATTTGCATAGTTTTACACTCTAAAACGCGAAGGGTGATTTGCATAATTTGAATACACGTTGGAGCTTGTTAGCTTAACTTTACCAGCGAAGCTGCTAATAACCTGTACCTATAACTATAACTGACTGTCATCACAGGAGTAAATGGGTACCTGCGATGTTATTGTTGATATGAATGATCAGCAACTTCTGTGTCAATTTTGCTACCGGTGCTGCATTCACCGCAGGAGTTGCGACGGTTTCACGAATGATTACGGCTCAATTAACAGAGGTTCAATAAAAGTGTAAGACGCTTCGATTTAATGGGATTAAAGGCGCTTAATATATGCCTATTATTGAATATCAATACTTCTTGTTTGCATCAGTAGTCTGGGGGTATCCTAGAAACAAAATACAAAAACCATATTTAGAAAAATAAACCACTTTATTGTCATTTTATTTGATTTATCTTCGGTATGGTTGAGCACATGCTTCTGTATTAAGTTCGGTGCTATGAGCTTCTGCCAAGTAAGGTTATCACACTTACAACATTCTATGACGTCATTATGGTGCGGCCATCTTTATTTCCCCCCATACAAATCAGTTGAGCCAGGTAGAGAGTATACGGATTAAATAGACTAACGCAATTAATGTAGGCTTGTGACAAGGTTCGCTACTTTTTATTTGGAATCCACATCAATTTGGACAGTGACAAAGATAGCAACAGTATGGTAAAATGTCTAAAAGCCCATATGATTGAAAGTTAGGTGATAATCCTACCTTGACTCTGATGACGTTGAGATCTATTACAATCAGAATGAAGTACACTAAGATGGAGATGAGAGAGATGACAAAGCGTACCACGGTGAACTCAGCTTGCCCTAGTTCGTAGAGGTTTATCACCCTCAGACCCTCAGCGAGCATACCCATTACCCAGTGTGACAGGAGCAAGAAATCCATCCCAGACAAATCCCACACTTCCATGTGATGATAGAAGACGAGGGACAAGAGGGTGGTTAGCAACGTAGCAACGGCACCCATATAGAGGTAAGGCTGGGTGCCGAGATCCAGCTCACGGTACGTGGCGTCAGATAGTATACCCTCCCCTATACCAGCAATGAGAACGATCATGAACAACACGGTGATGATCCATCGAAAGGCGTGGCCAGGATAACGGATCAGATACCTGGTGTTGTAACCCCGGAAACCGGAACAGACCCCAACGGCGAAGAGGATGATTGAGGAAAGAATTGCGAAGGCTGCATGTGGGAGCACTATCATTCCATTGATGAAGCATGTATTATTAATACCCTTATCAATGAAATTCGACGATCCCGCTAGAAAGGAGGAATTCTTCCCACAAAACCACTCCCATGTTGAATCCATGGTGGTGTTGGCTGTATAAAAAAAAACAGTAATAGATCTAAATTAGATCGAAAGCATTCAAAATTATTCTACAGGCTTCCAACTGTAAAGAAATACACTTCATTCTCACCTTCTTCAATCTCTTTAAATCTGTCGGTTTAATCAAGTTTTTCGTTTAAATTTAAATAACGTTGTACACTATGACTCTGAAGTACTTTTAAGGAACTAAATAAATACACTGTAAACTTGAAGTGCTCCGGGGATCCAGCCACTAACAAACCTTAACTATCAACAACCTTCGTTGTTATTTTTGTTTCGTTGTTGTTTTTGTCGTTGTTGGTCCTATACTACTTTTGTTGTTGAGTTTGGTGTTGTATTTGTTTGTATATGTTGTTGTTGTTGTTGTTGTTGTTGTTGTTGTTGTTTGTTGTTGTTGTTGTTGTTGTTGTTGTTGATGTTGTTGTAAAACAAAGCATGCCTATATGTAATATGCTGTAATTGCAACCAAAAGACGTGTGAAGTGACTACACAGAGAAAATATTGGACGAGGTGAGAAAAAAATCTTCCCAATGCCATTTTGAAGCAGGTAATGTTGTTCACATTTTACCTCTGACACACAAACAGATCGCTGGTGGCACATCAAGCACGATTTAGGGAACTAGGTAGGTCAAACTTGACTGCATTTGGAGTTCTGAATGGGTATTTGGTAATATTTGTCCAACTCCACCTTTGCACGGGGGGAAACAACCAAATTTACTCCAAATGTATTGTATTATAGTTGTATCTCATCTGGTCTTGTCCCTTAACAAAAGATAACAAGTATCTATGAAGCAAAGTCCGGGTTGCCTGTTTTAGAGAAGACCAGATCTGTATCAAAGTATCAACCTGTTTATGAGATAACGCGACACAACTCCCTAGAGTCTACAAGTGATTAACATGCAGAAATACATTAATCTTGTACTGTCTGTTTTTTGCAAGGTATAGTCGTACATCAAACATCTTTTGCAAAAGGTTCCTGCCTTTTTGGTATAACTTGATTTGTTAACTCTCCTACCATCAAGACCTTACCTGCAAAAACCTTATTCGTCTATCGATGTACACAATCATTGTGGTCTGACAATACAGTGTCATTTGGGGAGGGGGAATGCTGGGGCAAAACAGTTCTTTTAGCTTTACACTTTACCAACAGAAAATATTAAACAGAATTGCAAGTATAGCCTAGACCAAAAAAAGCTGTTCATTGTTTTAGTTGATTTACTCAGCCATTCACGTGTTCATAAGTTTGAAGGTTATGCCTACTGTATGTTCTGCGAAAACAAACAAATCACATGGGATATAAGTGAATTGGGGAGGGGGCATGAATCCCCGCCCCCAACTCTCTGGTTGCGCCAATCATAGTCTAGCTGGTCCAAATTTCACGAATCTGCTTACCGCAGAAGTTTGCACTTACGGTCAACATTGTACGCTTGCAGGGTCAGTGTCGTATTTCTGCGCAAGCTGTGTCAGCCTAAGCAAGGAATGCTTGGTGAAATACGCACGCTCACAACTAAACACTTATTGATAACCTGCGAGATACACGTTCGTTAAGCGCGGATTTCGTCTGCTTTCGTAAGCGCCATTTTCGCTTACAGTAAGCAGAACCAGGAGACTGAGCCCCCATGTGTTATGAGGAAACACTTCCCAATGGGGATTTTTTTCGGGGGGAATATAACAGGAAAACCAGTTCTTTTTATTTAAATGTTAAAGGTACACGTTGCCTTGGATCGGTCGAGTTGGTCTATAAAAAGCGTTTGTAACCGTTTGTTATAAACTACTATGGTTAGAAAGATGCTTTAAAAGTAGAATACAATGATCCACACAAATATACCTCGAAATTGCGTGGCCTCTTTGAACTTTGCGAACTAACACGGTCGGCCATTTTGTGGAGTCATAACTCCATAAAATGGCCGACTGTGTTAGTTCACGATGTAAAAGGAAAACCACGCAATTTTGAGGCATATTTGTGTGGATTATTTTATTCTACTTTTAGAACATCTTTCTAACCATATGTATTTTATAACAAACGGTTTACAAACGCTTTTATAGACCAACTCGGCCGATTCAAGGCAACGTGTACCTTTAATGTTGTCGTTGTACGCGTTCATCACTGCAGGCCATACTTCTATTATATGTTGCAGACCTATTACAGAACTACACAATTTTGCATTTACTATCCATGCACAAGACAAAGGTCTGCAACAATTCCATTTATAATAGCGTATCCAGAGTTTTGAGCTCTGGTGAAATAAGTTCTACTTCCTCAGGGGGAAAAAAACGTCTCAGAGTACACGACTCTGAAAGGTTCATTCTGTCCGCAAGGAGGCTATTTCCCTTTGTCCATCTCCCCTCCAGAATTTGCCGTACACGGTGTATATGAGAAAAGGTTATGAAACTAGTTGTCATTCTGTCAAGATGAATCTGCTCACATAAACTAAAGTGGGAGTTTCATTGAAATTAACAGTCCAACGCAACATCTTGTACACTTATTTTGTCATGATGGTTTTCTGCCTGTACGATATTTGCTTTTAAGACTTGGGGCGCTACTGCGCCCATACAAATTTTGGTAACTGGCCAAAGTGAGCAATCATAATCTACAACTAAAGAAAAATGCATTCATCACTTACATTGGGTGAAGTTTTGACGGTGGAAATATTCCTAGTTGAGTTTTAAACCTTGCAGTAACATGAACATGTGCAGATTAGCGTCAACTCCCATACATGGCATGAATACACTGCGTCTAAGGTAAAGACTCTTTCCCATACAGACGCAGGTGTTTTCAGATATTCTAACTGTCCAATAATGACCTGAGTACAACGAAGTCTAAGTATGCTTAAGATTTCAGTTCAATTTAAAATACCGAACTTTGAGATCGTTATCGATCGAAGTACAGCGTACACGTTCAAAGTCAAGCCCCTAATACTTAACTTGTGTGTTGTAATCTGCAAGGTAACAAAAAGTGTGTGAACTTTAACTTACTAAAACATTAGATCTCTAAAAATAAAACTAGAGCCTGAGTGATACTCAAATGCCGATCATAGGGGATTTGCTTCTCCACTTGGTGAAAGGTCACATCGTTTAGTTGATGATTATAAAAATCTATTCTCAGACAAGTTTGTCGAAAAAATTGGGTAGGACATAATGGTTTGTTGGAAACAATGGGTCGGACATCATGGTTTATTGGAAACAATGGGTCGGACATCATGGTCTGTTGGAAACAATGGGTCGGACATATGGTTTGTTGGAAACAATGGGTCAGACATCATGGTTTGTTGGAAACAATGGGTCAGACATCATGGTCTGTTGGAAACAATGGGTCAGACATCATGGTTTGTTGGAAACAATGGGTCGGACATCATGGTTTGTTGGAAACAATGGGTCGGACATCATGGTTTATTGGAAACAATGGGTCGGACATCATGGTCTGTTGGAAACAATAGGTCGGATATATGGTTTGTTGGAAACAATGGGTCAGACATCATGGTTTGTTGGAAACAATGGGTCAGACATCATGGTCTGTTGGAAACAATGGGTCAGACATCATGGTTTGTTGGAAACAATGGGTCGGACATCATGGTTTGTTGGAAACAATGGGTCGGACATCATGGTTTGTTGGAAACAATGGGTCGGACATCATGGTTTGTTGGAAACAATGGGTCGGACATCATGGTTTGTTGGAAACAATGGGTCGGACATCATGGTCTGTTGGAAACAATGGGTCGGACATCATGGTTTGTTGGAAACAATGGGTCGGACATCATGGTCTGTTGGAAACAATGGGTCGGACATCATGGTCTGTTGGAAACAATAGGTCGGATATATGGTTTGTTGGAAACAATGGGTCGGACATCATGGTTTGTTGGAAACAATGGGTCGGACATCATGATTTGTTGAAAACAATGGGTCGGACATATGGTTTGTTGGAAACAATGGGTCGGACATCATGGTCTGTTGGAAACAATAGGTCGGATATATGGTTTGTTGGAAACAATGGGTCGGACATCATGGTTTGTTGGAAACAATGGGTCGGACATCATGATTTGTTGAAAACAATGGGTCGGACATATGGTTTGTTGGAAACAATGGGTCGGACATCATGGTTTGTTGGAAACAATGGGTCGGACATCATGGTTTTTGGAAACAATGGGTCGGACATCATGGTCTGTTGGAAACAATGGGTTGGACATCATGGTTTGTTGGAAACAATGGGTCGGACATCATGGTTTGTTGGAAACAATGGGTCGGACATCATGGTTTATTGGAAACAATGGGTCGGACATCATGGTCTGTTGGAAACATTGGGTCGGACATCATGGTTTATTGGAAACAATGGGTCGGACATCATGGTTTATTGGAAACAATGGGTCGGACATCATGGTCTGTTGGAAACAATGGGTCGGACATATGGTTTGTTGGAAACAGTGGGTCGGACATCATGGTTTGTTGGAAACAACGGGTCGGACATCATGGTTTGTTGGAAATAATGGGTCAGACATCATGGTTTGTTGGAAACAATGGGTCAGACATCATGGTTGCCGACAGTCAAAAGGAAAACGTGCTGTTTGCACTAATCACAACCAATATTCACATCTTCTTGAAGTAATTTTTTCTTTTTCTGCAAGTTGAATTATAATTATTTTTTTGGTTATTATTGCAAACTTTTCATTTCATCTCGGGAGGCTATTCTGTGTTTTGTTTGTTTTGTTTCTTTCTTTCTGCACAGTAAATGACCCCAAGAGATTTGTAAAGGAAGCATTGGAGTGAAGTATTCCCACAGTTGAACAGACTGAACGAAGTTTCTCAGACAAGTGAAATTGTCCCTACAATAAATAAAAAAACTAAAAACATTTTATATAAAAAAAGTTGTTACTTATTAACTAATTAGTGATTTTGTGAGGTAAGATACAGTTAGGCTGCCGGTGTCATAAGGGATTTTGTCCCCCGTTATGTGTCCCACACAGTAGATTAACATTGGCTGAAAGAAGTGGATTCAAAAGAGGGCGCTAGACGCAAATTCCCACACAATTCGCTGTATGGGATATGGGTGCACCCCTAAATTGTCTTAGCATAAAGTGCAAAATACTAAATATTCAAAAACACTTAGAGGTCTTCTAAAAACAATTAAGTTTGCCGCCCTGCATTCTTACTCCTGGGGTTGGTCCAATGAGTTTTGGAGAGGGAGGGAGCGGGGCTTCCAAGGCTTGTATGATGACTGGATGACTAGGAGAAATTTGCATAATATTTCAAGGTTCATTGAGGGTCTATAGTTGGACAAGGAATCTACTACTTTATTAGTAAGAAGGAACAATCTTAGCCCCTGCTACCCCCCTACAATTTACACACCCACACATTCTGCCCCCCCCCCTATTAAACCAAGGATCAAACAAACGAAATCTACGAATCATGCATTTCCAGTCAGAAATCAAAAACGAACACTCACTCAGCTTTGCGAGACACAGTGCCGTGCATGTCTGACGTAACCTGCTGGGTGTCCAGTAGCTGTTCCATGGCCTCCCCAGCTGATATAGAGGCCCTCACTGAAATGAACAAGAATCAGAAATACCACTTTGACAGGCCCAACGGAAAACCATCAAGAGACGATGGGAACAGATAATCAATTCCATTTGTTAATGAATTATTAACTTAAGGTAAAGGGCAACGAATATTCAAATTGAACACTGTTATTGCATACCTTGCCCGCCATGACTGATTATTCAACAAAATGCTACATTGTACTCGAACAACTTTCAGTTACACTGCCACTCAGCAGCTGGTTTCCATTTTTATCATGCAGTTATATAGTGCTATACCACTCTTACTAAAGTACATCTTTCATGTGTGTCTATTGCTTGAAGTTTGACACCCCAGCTAATGATGTACTTTCATAATTTAGTTTAAAATATTGTAATTTCAAGGATAAAAGCGGCTGTGGAAATTTTGTAAAGATTGTAAACGGTACAAGGTGATCTTTACACACAAAAAATACTCCTCAAAAGTACCACAAACAACATATGCTGACTGGGATGTAATTCGCAAACATTAAACATACTGTAAAAGTGTAAATGAACTGTTTGACTGATTACCAAAACCGTCTACAACCAATTGTCAGCTTACACATTATTGCCAACAATAAGAATACGTCTAAAATCCCATCAAGTTAAAACCAATATGGCCGACATCATTCTAGATTATAGGGATTATAGGATGTCAATGGTTTTACAACACTTTCCAAACGTCCAAGCATTTTTGAAAAGGCCCCATACCTCTCGACAAATAGGACCAAATTTCAGGGCCTATCGTCATCCAAAATACTGCACGTTGGAAGTCAACAACACATTATTCACAATGTTTACATTGTACCCTTTCTATTTGGCTGTCAAATCTGTCTAGTATAGACCATTTTGAGGGCCTACTTAATTACTTAAATTGATAACTAAGTAAATAGTAATACTCTTACTTAATTGGCTTATCCTTGTGTTTCGTATATTCACTATGTGACGTAATTCAACACGGGCCATTGCGAGGAGGTGCACCCCAAACTGGACAAATTGGTCTTATTTTGATTGCAGGCGTAGTGGACAACTTTTTCAAGATGGCCGCTTTTTTGTTTTGAAATATTGATTATAGCACTTTTGCAGAGGGGTGGAATTTGTTTGTGTGTTTGGTTGGGTTATTTTTTTTTTGGGGGGGGGCGGGACGGGGGTGTGATGGGCGTAGATCGAGAGGTCCACGGACAACCACCAAAAACTGAAAAGAAGACTAAATTTTAGATGTCCATTGCACATTTGTGTTGTTATTTCAGCTGTGCATTGGGCTTGTAAATAGTTGTTTAGTGTTTTTGAATCTTTAAGCATATTATCAGTGTTGCTTCAGGACTTCTGTTTAGTAGTGTTCACATGTTGCAACAAGCTTTGATGCTTACAAATGAAGGTAGGCTATCATGCCATGTGACAATGGAATGTCATACGGTAAACCCCCTCATGACTACATGCATAGTGAAAAGTGCTTTAAACCCGTTTGGAATTGCGTGACATTTTTGTTGCTTGCTAAAAGACACTGTAAATGATTGATAATTTTAATATTAGTCAAAAGGAAATGATCAATAATTTTCTATCTGAATGTCACATCTGAATAATCCAGGTATAAAGGTTTATACCTCTTAAACTTCATCTATGCTTATTGCTGTAAACGAAATGAAAGTGCACGAAAACACTTTAAAACGTTAACTGGTTTTTTCCCTGAGTTCTCTAAGCACATCAAACGTCAAATTCGATGAAATTGTCAAAGGTTGGTTTAATGATGTGTTCATCAAAAACTTAAAGTAGGTCTAATTGAACACTCTTCCCAAAACAAGGATATACTTTTCCTGTAGCACGCCCAAATGTTCCACAAACAAGAAATCGCAAAGGTGTGTTTGTAGTTGTGTACTGGACCCTTACAAAAGACTATGCATTGTCACTACTGGGCCTTTTGTTGAATTTCTACGCAGACAGACTGTAGTCTGTGTAACCTACGAAGGCTTTATGTAAACACAAACAAGGTACTAAAATCCATTGAAGCCGAGTTGCTGTTGTGGTTCTGCTGAGGAAATAATGTGTGGGTTTAGTTTGTTGCGTGTTGGATTTTGACAAGAATTTTCTGTCTGTAGTGTACATCTTTTCTTCAAATTTCAACTTGTGACTATGGAGTCATAGAGCAATGTTGGAATCATGGGATTTTATACAGAGAAACTGCCCTGGCATGTCGTCCTGTTGCTTATGTTCACTCACTCATCTTTTGCAGGTAAACTATTTCATAACATTATACCTTCTTGCGTATCAATGCGGAAGTATGACTGTGCCAAAACTATAGTTGGGACGATTCTAAAATTGGGACGAACAGCTGCACCATAAAGGCTTGCACCATGTTTGTTACACCTGTTTGGATGGAATAGAGCTACCCTACCTTCATGGGCTACCCCCCATACTCCACCCAAATGGGTAGACAGTCGTCAGTATAGTGTGTGAACCATGGCTATTCAATTGCATGGAACGGAATAAACGGTTGATTTAATGCACACTGACTGGTTACGTCAGACGGTGATTGTGTTCGATCATGGAGGTAGAATTAGTTCGATCAGCAACAAATTGTATCTTTCAAAAACCAGAACGAATCCGACAGCTACTTTTTTCATTCAATATGACTTACAATAGTTGTGTGTTTTTTTTGCAAAAATATAGTTTTAAATCGAGGAAGAAATACTGTATTGCGACCGCCACTTCTTCTGTCATTAATATGAAAAATAGCATGCCTTCTAAGGGGTGTTTTCTTTTGTCAAAATGGGTAATGGCTGCCAGGTTTGGCATTTTTAAGAGAGAAAATGTATTTTTTTGATGTCCTACATGGAGCATTCCGACAAGGTTGGCACAGGGGGTCGGACATAATGACTTGTCGAACACAGTGTGTCGGACATAATGGCTTGTCGAACACAGTGTGTCGGACATAATGGCTTGTCGAACACAGTGTGTCAGACTAATGGCGTGTCGAACAGTGTGTCAGACCTAATGGCTTGTCGAACACAGTGTGTCATACCTAATGGCTTGTCGAACACAGTGTGTCGGGCACAATGGCTTGTCGAACACAGTGTGTCGGGCGGGCCTAATGGCTTGTCGAACAGTGTGTCGGACATAATGGCTTGTCGAAAACAGTGGGTCGGACTTTCACGACACTGTGCTGGACCCAATAGTTTATTGGACACAGTGGGTCCGACCAAATTGTTATCAGACACAGTGATTGATCGGACATCATGGTCGAACATAATGGTCCATAAATCGTGGTTCTTTTCACTGATAATTTTCTAATTTCAGGTTCATGCAAAAACGTCACATATGCGTGTTTGAATGACGGCGAGTGTGTCTTAGACCAGTGTGTATGTGCGTCGGGTTACTCTGGAAGTACATGTTCAAACTCGAGTAAGTGTAGCATTTTTTCAATTTCACATTTGGCTGTCTCAATTGCTGAAGATTAAACTGAAGTGCCTATAACGGATTGCTATATAATATTATTTTAATCTTGTTTATATTTGTGTTTTAAATCAAAATGCTTGTTGTGCTTTTTACAGGTTCGAGTGTGATTGTTCTTGTGGTTGTTTGCATACTTCCTCTGATAACGTGGAGTATTGTATGTTGTTACGGCTGTAGTACTCGTAAGTTATTCATTGTTTAAAGCACATGTGTAACATTGGTAATTGTCAAAGACCAGTATCTGCACTTTATGTGGCCCAATAAGCTCAACCGGTCATCAGAGTTACGAGAAATAGTGAACCCCCCCCCCCATTATATGTTTTCACTTTTTTTCAATCAAACATCGGGTTTTTGCATGCATGATCAAAAGTAATTGTTTTACCAATTTCCTAAAAACTAGCATTTCAAGCAAAATTATTTCAAGGGAAGTTTTTCACCATGACCATCTTTATACCATGTAGGCCTAAGTTATGTTAGAATCCTCAGGAAAGTTGAAAAATACAAGTCTGTATAACCCCACAAAAAAATATGCTGGGAAAATGCCATTTTGATTGATACTGTTTAAAGCGAAAATTGAAACAAGACGTCATTATTTTGAAAACAAGAACAAATGTGCCTGTTTATTCCAACGAATTAAGTCTTTGGCGTCAGTCAAAAGGTCAAATGATTAATGATATATTGGAATGAATAAAAACATGTACCAACGAGCACGTGGTACAGAACACAATAGTTACAACTGTGTGGATTATTGTGCAAAGATGGATGTTGTCGATAAAACAATGATTTTCTTGTTCTGTTTTTTGACCCAACAGTAAGAAAGTCTAAGGCGAGACGGCGACTACGGCAACTTCAATTGGAAAACCGAGCTAGATGTCATGATGCAGATGACAGCATCCCTTTGCATGACGATCCGCCCTGCTACGACCAAGCCGTATACTCAAATCCAATCGCCATCTCTGGCTTAGACGAGAACCCCGACTGGAATTTACAGGGTGACGACGCCCTCACACCTCCTCCACACTATGACGACCTTAAGTTCATACATAAACACCTGATGGATCTTGGTGATGGAGTTCGTGTGGAAGATGGGAGCTCTACATCCCCGCTAGGAAGTGAGGTTATCCCGGATGCTGACACTAATGACCAGATGACGTCATTAGAATCTACATCACATTCGTCCTGTCCCGTATCCACCGGTACGTCACAGCCAAAACTAGTGTCTGATACACTGTCAGTAGTTAACGAACAAGAGTTTGTACCTTCGGGCATTGACGATGAAGTGATGGATGAAAACGAAGGAGTGAAGGATGAGACAGATGACATTAATGAGACAAGCCTTCCCTCCATTGAGGATGACAATGTGAGTGCAACAGAGGTTGTCACAGTGAACCAGTCTCTGGACAAAAGAGCACTTCTGCCGACGAAGATGACGCAGGATAACGTCAACGACACCTATTTTTAACCATCTTTCTGACTCTAATATTCATGTACCTTTTGTACCTTTTTCGGAATTGATTTGAACTAACTGTTTTCAGCACTAAACAGTTGCGTTCATTCGTCGTATAGTCAAACTGATACATCAATCAATTATAAGCGCTGAATACACAGCAGAACAAACACATAGTAATTGCAAATAAATTGCATCATATACCATGAAATCGGGTTATGAAATCGGGCCATGAAATCGGGACTTGATTGCATGGGTTTTTCCTACTTAGTTTTTCATAATTAAAGTTTTTCTCTTACATCTAAAACTAATATTTCCTCAATGCTTCTTTTCATAGGTATCTTCATGCCTTGAGGCTTTCTTGTTTTCGTTATCATGATGTAACATTTATAAAACTAAATCAAGCTGCCTCGCGTGTCTTCTCTAAAAATGTTAATGATGTTTTTATCTCAGATGTATGCAAAGAAGTATAACCGGTCCATGGTTTTATGATAATCTATGAGTCAACAAATCAAATAAATGTAATTTTTGTATTCAAATATAAATGTTGAACATTCGATTTTATATTGCCTAAATTGCCAATTGTATATTCAACATTATTTCTGCTTTGTTTACTCCAATATATAAACCATTAAAAAATATGGATTTTTACTCAAGAATATTCTGTAAAATGTTTTGTATACTAAAGGGTTGTAAATATTCCATTATAAACCAATTATCGAGTCAAAATGGCAACATAACCGTAGTTTTGTATTCAACTTAAATGCAATGATTTTTAATTCCAAGCTTGAATTAATTACATTACAAATATTATATCACCTGTTTTTAACATGGAATTTTGCTGCCTTTACCAAATGTGTTTGGATGTTAACGAGGAAGTTTGCAAAGAGACCATTATTTTATGAAACTATTGCATCATACAATTGAATTTTTTAATACTCACCGATAATGTATCAATGCAACTAGAGTTGAATGTTTTTCCCACAAGCCTGTATACTACTTCTTTAATAAAACTTGGCTAGAGAGAACGTTTTGTAAACGAAGTTGTTCCTACTTTCATATGATTTTAACTACAAATAAAACCGTGTAACTCCATGTTATATCACGATGATTCTAATGCTATAAGGCTTACTGACTCAAAAGTCCTATAACAAACCAGGGGCATTTCAGTCAACAAGACAAGGCTTTATTTTAGACCTACGGGAAAAGGAGACGACCTGTCAATCAAAAACACTAATATCAAGACAAGAGTCCGACAACTTAAAGCAAATATCAACTTACTTAAAAAAAATTATTCAAATTCAAATCACAACAGCACGGTCCACTTTACGTGTAGAAATTATAAGCCTATTACTGGCCAATTAATACATCAAGCAAACGGTGTATAGTTTCTTCTTATAAACCGATGATAACAATACTTTTTAAGTCCTTGATACGATGAGTCAGCTACAAATCTAATCTTTTTAATTACTCATTAAGTCGTTGTCAAGGTAACGCATAGAGAAATGTATCAGAATACAGTGCTCTCATGGCTTCCTAGTTCGTTCAAGCATGCTCATGACGATTAACAGCATAAGGTGAAGCACAAATTGAATGTTATATCGAAATGGAAAACATACTATTCAATCATAAAGGCCACAAGTGTACAGTTCCACCAATGTCCGACTGAGGAGGGGTAGGCGTTACATAAGACGTCGTTACAAGGAGGACTGGTGGCTAGTTCAACAATTCGGGTGCATTTTACTCTTGAGGGCGCCCTTAATGCTGAGCTTCACTGCATTTTTACAGTGTATCACTCATCAGCGATCAGTGAGATTACTTAGGCCAAGTTCAATGTTAACGGCGATTTACGCAGTACCCGTTTTTGCTTTTATTAAAGAGTTATAAAAATGGCATCTGCAAGTCAGGTACGTTTAACGCACTCTCAGTTTTGTGTTGGATTTTGCCAACTTTATGCTTCGATTCGCACTTTTCTTCAACATTTCTTTTCTTTAGTTCTGTCAAGAATGTCTGTAGAGTGTGTAGTTGCACCTTTTCAATTTTGCAGGTTTTTTAATATTGGCTCAGCCCTAATTTTTTATGGGTAGTCTTGCTAAAACAGTTGTTAAAAATAAATGCGTCTAAGGTTTTAATTCATTCCATCATTCATAGGGATTTTGCTCTAATACTCAAAATAGTAACTTAGGCACAATTGTAAAGCACCTGTCTGCCTGTTTCTAGAACTATCATGACTGTTTGAGGTCGTTCCGCTTTCATCTCCAGGAACCTCATACTCACAAACGAAATCATATTCTAGACATTTTGCCCTTCATGTTTTATGCATCTGCAGTAACTACTAGTACTAAACTAGTTCATTTTTTAAACCTGATCTCGCCAAAATTGTATGCGTTTAGTGTACTTGCAGAGAGATCGGGATCGGGTGGATCCAGAAAATTCACTCTGCAAAGAAAAAACTGCAAGTATAAATTCACATCGTCATTCAGAATCCATAATCGGTATCTCTTTTTAGAAGCAAATAATAAAATAAGGCAGCTTCAACTATAAACAAATAAACAGTTTTATTGGTTGTCATGCAGCAGATCAGTTTGTTCTCTCCAACATGCAAGGAAGCAAGCCTGTATGCTGGAAATCAATGGTATGCTACGTTCAATTCTGGTCTATATTTGTTTTTGCAAGGCGATTTCTGCAATTTATTTTCAAAGAGTAACTTTTCTGGACCCACCCCGAGCTCACTGCGAGTACAAAGAACACATGTAGGCTAATTTTGCCAAGATCCCGTTTCAGAAAAGAATTGTAGAGTGAATAAACTTGAAGGGTAAAAAGTTTTGAATAGGATTTTGTACATGATAATATGTTGAGGTTCTTGGAGATGATAGAGAAACGGGCCTCATATCTAGGGAGTATCTGCTCGTTTGTTATGCAGATTAATGGAAAATACTTTTTCTTCTTTCACACAGATATATTTTATATTTCTAAAGTCAATAACATGTCTTTTGTGACTACTGTCATTTCCCTGTTGCTCACAGGAATTTTGAGAGAGATAAAGCCTGGAAGATTTATCTATTTACATTGTACATGTAATGTGATGTCACAAAGTTGGTCCCTTATATACATATAGCTAAAAGCTAAAGAAATGCTTATTGTATCCTGTTGTTCCCATTTTCCAGTTGGATAATAGGAACATTTTACGGTACTATATTCACGGTTTACAAGTATTGTGACTAGTTTTCAGTCAGTTCATTAAGATGCAGTTTCTATCACTATCAGTTTTATACACTAGTATGACATGCAAAATTATTCAAAAATGTAAAGGTATTCACCAAACTGCTACTGATGTGGTTAGTAAAACTATATTCTTTACATATTTATGTGTTATAAATAAATAATCTTTATTTTTGTATTCTTTATCTTACTTCAACATGGTAAATATTAATTATTTTTAAATTAAATTAAACTGTTAATACTTGAATTATGTTTAACACGATTTGTTTTTATTTTTCTATGTTATCATTTCTACTCCTGCAATTGATGGCTCTTCTGCTGTTTGTTTTGGTCAGTACTAAATTATGAAAAATCACTCATATCCACTTTAGATCAACTTTACTTTTTGTAATATAGGCATGCCATACAACCCCACTTAATAAAGCTTGATCTACCAGATGCAACTACCATTTGGAATTTTTGACTTTGGATTATGTTTTTTTGACCCACTTGTTTTTTAGTAAAATAGTGGGTGATTTATACAGAAGTTTAGACTTTTTATAAACATTTGGGTGTCACTATCAACAGGAACTTTGTTCACAACATGTTAAAGCCGGATGACACGGATTACCATTCTCACGGTAAACGGGAATTAAAAATTTGGGACTGAAAATAGGCGTCGAGCAAAAATGGGTGACCACATGATACCCCTAAGAAAATGGTGTGTTTCAAGATTTTGACCTCCATTTATTTTTTTCTAATTTCCATCATGACAAGTACTTATTGTTTGCTTTGTTGACCTGTGTCATGTTGATGAAAGAGATAGTTCTCACTGAAGTGATTTTAGAAAAACGGCATTCAGCGGCCATTTGATTTTTGTGCACAAACATATATTTGTATTTAAAAAATAAGAGGTTTTATCCAATCTGTAAGAAGAGTAATTATAAGAGTTTGGCAAATAAATGTAGTTTTCTAGTCTGAAATGAAATTCTATACCATACAATATATAATCTAGCAAATTAATGTGCAAATTAGGTATATTACCGGAAAGTCAAGCTGTTTTAAACAGAAAGTCTGGACCAGAGATACATTATCTAAAATGTGCCGTACTTAATGTTTACAATAGCTTCAACTTAGTACATGTAACACATGCTTTTTGGAGTACATGTTTAAGTACTTGTGCATTACATTTATAAATGTTCACAGATTTGCACACAACTTACATAGTATAAAGATGTGGTAAACTTCCCTTGACATGGTTTTGCTTGAAATGCTGAAGTTTATAGGAAATTAACGAAACAATTTGTGTTTATTGCACGTGTGAAAAACCTGATATTTGAAAACAGTGAAAACATATTACAGGTTTTTCACTCCGAAGATCGATTGAGCTTAACATTTTACAGGTTTGTTATTTCATGTATATGTTGGGTCACATAAAGTGCAGATACTTTGCTTTGAAAGTTACCAATGTTGTACATGTGCTTTAAAAATCTAATATTTGAAAATGTAAATCAAAGTACATGTACATGTCAGGCATGCAACTGTAACTTCACAAAAAAAGAGGAAATTACAAAATTTCAATGATTTTGTACAGTATTTTTCAATTTTGAATGGTAAAACTGAGAATAAAAAAAAGAGTTAATCAGCTGATCCAAGGAAAAGTTGCATGCCTGACATGTTTGTTGCTCTGTCCAAATGAAGTTTGCCAACAACTTAGGAGATTTTAGTTCATCATTTGTAAGGACTTCAGGGAATTTTCGTCCTCATGAAAAGCCATGACCTGTGATGAAAAAAATCTAACAACTTCCAACAAACCAAGCAATGGTGGTGCTGGTTGTTTTCTCAAAATATAAAAAATATAGAAATCAGACAGAAATTATAAGCCCGCTTGCCAATTGAAAATTATTAATTCAAGTTTTTATAAAGCATATCAAAAAATAATTTATGTACACAGGCTAATGTTCTAGTGTGTGTGTGTGTGGGGGGGGACGTTTATGTATTGACAACACTAACTTATGTTATGTATAGGCCCAATACATAAAAATTTACAACAAAAACTATGTTGTTAAATACATGTACATATATTACGAAAGTTCAACTTAGGGCCTACAAAGTTAAAAAATAAAACTCATACTCCAAAGGGAGAACTGATTACTGTTAGAACAGCCACCGACCCAGACGATAAGGCACTGGTAAACAGATACGAAGCAAACAAGTGCATCCCGGTACAATTGGTCCTTACAGTAATTGTTTACACTCCCCTATTCCAAACGCGAAATTATATACCTTTAAAAAATAGTTTTCGTTTCGTGTTTTCTATATTTGTAAGCAATGGCTGTTTCTCCAAATAAAGAATAAAAATTATGGGTGTTAAATAATTACCAGTACGATGTTGCCAGGTACCAACTGATTGACACATTAGTGTGAAAATTACGTTACATTCGAGCGTCGATGCAAATGTTTTGTCGCCGACTACACAGCGCGACGCACAACCGGTATCGCCGCGGCCATCACGAATGAATTTTCTTCGGGCCGAAATTTAACCATTTCTTAAAATGATAAAAGCGAAAATGATTCACTCTGTGAACAGCGTTCATTTATGTCTAAATGAAAGGGCCGTTGTCCATTTACATGAATTTAACTGTATTAAATAAGTTAATTTAAATCTTACCTTCGACTCGCAACTCGGACTTTGTTTTTGAGATTTTAGTTCGGTCAAAGGTCACGAAGAAGGGTTGTGAAGTTTGATTGGCTGCAGGTCCATCAGTGACTGCTGGATTCAATCACTTTCGAATGGGGGTACACGTTGCCTATGTAGGGTGAGCGGATCACTTCGATTTGGAAAACATGCTGCGTTTGGAGAAGCGCTGAATTTCTCAAAAACCATTTCGCGCAATCAATAAAACTAGGCAAACTACCTTGACAAATGACTCTTAAATAATATATATATATATAATTTTGGGGGATAACAATTCACATAAATTATCAAGTGTTTATCATTTCTCTGCAACAAACATACACATAACAACAAATTAGTCGGTCCCTGCAAACATACATATATCTCACCGTCGCGAGAATGGTTTTTCCTGCAAAGTGATGATTATGATTATACCACTTAAAGGGAAAGTACATGATTGGTAATCATTCTAAAAATTAATGGCAATAAAAACTGACTTGGTTAGAAGTACAGCAACTTTCAATAGTATTAAGCATTTTGAGAAATATTTCAATTCAAAATAACGTGGATATGGAAAAATATGTCAGTTTTTATTCCCCAAAAATTTGTATTTGAGAAACATTTCTGTCAGAAACGTTTCTCAGATCGTGTATTCCTATTAGGGATTATTCTTTATGCGTGGACATATTCGCTGCGGATTTTGGCGACATTTCCAAAACGCAACCACCTTTTGAAATGAATTTTTCTCAGGTTAGTTTTATTGTATATATCTACATATATATATGATTAAAACGATCAAACGGTCCCAAAAACCAAAGGTATACTTTGCCTTTAAGACTGCAAACTGAAGACATCACTAAAAAACCACTCAGTCAGAAAATGAGCAATTGACTTTATGCTACTGTTGTAACTTTGTTCTAATGATTGTAGTGTTTTTTCTCAGTAAGTCTGGGAAAATTCCAAATGCTATTAATTTTTATTAGTTTTAAAGAATAAATATATTCAAACTAAACTTAAAAAGTATTCATTATTAGAGTAGTAAACTAAAGGCCAACTAGAAATGGAAACATCACACCAGAGAGGACAGTGAACTAATAAAAGAATATACTTTTTAACGCTTGATGTGGAAAAAAACAAACAAATAGAAATAGGGAAAACCCACTGCACAAAGGTGAAGTAGGTTGGGCATAGGCCTATCTTGCTGGGGTGGGGGGGACTTAAAATCCAGAACCCACATGCATTGCAAGCTTGTACGGGATTCAAATCAAACTGGGGTCCACAGAGGTTAATGGCAGGGGAAGGAAGACACCACAGAGCCAACCTGAATGCCCTTTTGTTGCATACATATAACTCCTTCAATCAAAAGCAAACAAATCGGCTGAAATAGACAATTGGAAATCTGAAAAACATCAAATGTGTACACAGACACTGAAGAATTTAGAAAATGTTGCAATTATGCTAATTTCGATAGTTGTGGCTACCCACTAGTGTGGCACCAATAATTGTATCCTTTGATCCTACTGGAGGTTGTAGACTAGTGAGCTGTGTATCACAGTACCTGTAATTTGAAGGAACTTGTTCTACCTTTATGCTTGTACCTTTTGTTTATTATTGTTGTTATTTATTATTTACATATTATTAGACAATGGACTCTTTGCTGGCCACCCTTGTTGGAATGGGGTTCACATTGGATCGTTGTCAAGCAGCAGTGAGTTACGGAAAGCTTACTGTTCATGATGCTGTGGAGTGGTAAGTCAATAGTGATCGTCCAACTCTGCTTAGAAGTTTCGTTGTGTATCAAAATGTGTGGATGATCGACTGGCACCATCACAAATGTTTTACTAAGTAAGGTTGAGCTAAAAAAGATAACACTAACGAGTACTAGAACCAATTATCACCTTAACAGTCTTATGTGTAGTGTTGTTTAATTAAAGCCCTGCACATTGTCAGCTGTAGCTGATGCCACAAAATCACTAATTAGTAAATAACTAATTAGTAAATAACTAATTAGTAAATAACTAATTAGATTTGGCAGCTGTAGCTTACCCAACAAAATCACTAACTAGTTAATAACTTGCTAGTTTTTAAATCAAATGATTTCATTTTTGTAAAGTCTATCCTCGCATCAACACAAACAAACAAGGAAAATTTCACTTGTCTGATAAACTCCGTTCAGCCTGTTCAGCATCGTGAATACTTGACCCCAATGCCTTCCGTTTACAAATCCCTGGAGGTCATCTTCTTCTTTGTTATATCTAGCCTCCCGAGATGAAATTTTAAAAAGTAATAATAACATTTACAAAAACATCATTGGATATTGTTTTAATGATTGATATCTGAAGCCTCTTGTAAGAGAAAATAGCTTCAAGAAGATGTAAAAGTATGTTTTGACTGTAGTTTGCTTTTGTCTTTAAAGACACTGGACACTATTGGTAATTGTCAAAGACCAGTCTTCTCACTTGGTGTATCTCAACATATGGATAAAATAACAAACCTGTAAAAACTTGAGCTCAATTGGTCGTCGAAGTTGCAAGATAACTATAAAAGAAAAAACACCCTTGTCACACGAAGTTGTGTGCTTTCAAATGGTTGATTTCGGCTCCAAAATCGGCTCAGGCTAGCTAGGCTCCCTCAATTATTTTAACTTACGCATGCTTTGGCGGTCAGGGTTTCAGACAAGAAAACTGGGCCTGAAGCCCAATCCAGAGCCGAAGCCGTGGATTCGAAAAGGGCCTATGCATGCCTAAAATGCACTTCTTTTAAGGGCAAGGCAGTTTTTTTCCTTAGTAAAGGGCACCTCAATGAGGGTTTGTATGAACATTTCAAAGGGCACCAAGGCAATGAGGTGATTGCCTTCATTCTGTCTGTGAAGTATTTAGGCCTGTATGTTTATGAGGAAAGTAAAAGTAAACGACAAACTTTAGATTCATAGTTTATCTTACTGATAATAACTAACCCAAAGCTATGTCTTGAAAATATATGTAAAGGTTTTAAATGTCAAACAATAGTCAGCAATGAAGATGGTGCTAATATTAAGAGGTTGTTGTTGTTGTTGTTGTTTTGTTTTGTGTCAGTGCTTTTTGTTTTCAAACGGCTATTTGGAGTGACCTTTTTTCATTTCAGGTTACTGCAAGATGAGATTCCTATGCATTCAGCACCAACGCTGAGTCTTAATAGACAAGCTCAAGAGGTCAGTGTAAGTCCGTTGTTTTCTTTTTTGTCATTTATTTACCTTTAAATAATAATAATATTAATTATGTATTTATTATGTGCTTCTTCAAGCCAAGTAGACCACACAAAGCACCTTTAAATATTTAAATTTACTGTTTGATTGGTTCTTTAATCATTTTTGAAACCATCTCAGCTCCTTAAGAGTATGCAGTACCGGCAGCTAAATGGGAGCATGCAACTTTTCAGCAGACTAGCTGTTTTCTTCGTTTTTGGTTTCCCAGTGTGATTGAAAATTGGAAGCTCGGTACAAAATCTTTATGTGCCTAGAAATTTTCCTCTTTTTTTTGACAAATTTGCACACCTGATCATCGTAATTCAAAAACTCAGCATATATCCTGTCCTAAAAAGAACTATTCTATTAATAAACGCTTTGAGATGCCTGTAGCTAAAGCCCTGTAACTGTATATATGAACTGATTATTATTATTACCCATTTCATGAATGTTTCCAGGCAAGACCAGAAACTGATGCAGGGTATCCCCCATTTAGCTTGCCGCCAGTCTCGCCCCCTTCTAGCACCCCTAAGGAAACTATAGAACAACCGTCTGCCTCAGCAGAGGACAAGAGTAAGTTTCAGCAACAGGATGTAGTCAGTCGTTTCTCCCTGTCAGAGCAGAAGAGACAAGAGAAGGAAAGATGGGAAAAGGAACAGAGAGAGAAGGCAGCAGTAGAGGCACGCCAGGCAAGACTTCAAGAGAAGAAGGTATATATATGGTCAATTTAGGAAGGTTTGTGGTAAAACCATGTAATAATCTCTGTATGAATTGTGATGGTGCTGAAAAGAATCAGTGGCTTAACAACTCAATATTTATCAGTTTGCTCTGATTGTCTTCAGGAGAATCCTGGACTCTGAAAAAGCTCCTGCGATTTTTGTGTGTCATGGTCGGCCAGTCTAGAGCACCGGACTCATGTTCTGGTGTTCTGATAAGCAGAATTTGGGTTTAAGTCCCGGGCATAACCTTTTGTTCTTGAACAAGTCATCTTTACCATTACTGCTTTGTCCTATGGATGGGACATCAAGCCATAGATCCTGTGTGTTGTGCAATGCACAAAAGAGAATCCAGTACACTTAATGTCAAGAGAAGGGTTTTGCCCCAGTGTTTCTGGCATTGTTGGCACAGATTGTGCCACAGCACTTTGTAAAACTTCCTAGTAACGTGGAGTACGCAATCGCACAAGCAAAATTCCCTGCTAACCTGTGAAATAAACTTGATGTAAGTGTGGAACTCCCTGCTTCAATAAGTGCCAATTCTTTGTGTATGGTAAGCAGAGCCATGAAATTGGGCCCTGGTGGTTAGCCTTGAGGTTTTCAAGGTTTATCCAAGGTTCAACCTCAAGTAACCACTTGTTTAATTCTGCTTTTCTTCCAGTAGATAAGAATATCAAGGTCTGTGGTTGAGTCATCTTGTAAACAAATTGCCTGGTATTGTTGCAATACTTTCTTCTCAAACTTATCCACAATATATTTGGACTACTTGGGGATATCTTGCGGGTGGAAAATCAACTGTGGAGAAGTCTTTTCACAAGTTATCCTGGAATAGTTTTGAGAGAGTGCCGTAGTACCGTTCCAAAAAAACTGACCACTAGAGCTTTCAGATTAAAATCAACAATTTATTAAACCTTACAACCCCCCCCCCAAAAAACAAAAACAAAATTGTAATATTAAATAAAAAACCTTTGTTGTACCACAGGCAAGAAGTTACCTGCTGAAGAACATTGAAGCCGATAAAGAAGCCAGGCAGCAGCTGGGTAAACTACCCACAAGCCCCAAGAGCACACCTCAGCAGCAAGAGGCACCAGAGGTTGAAGATCAGTCTTCCAAGCCGATAGCATCAGCCTCTGTACCTCATGATGAGGCTGATCAAAAGAAGTCAGAGACAGGAGGAGATATAACCCCGTCTGAGGGTACAGCAACTCAAGAGGCACCAGCCACATGCACACTTCAGGTTTGTATAAAAAGGTTGTTTCTTTTCATCGGCGTGTTTCCTAAAATATTCAAGATATCAACTGTTAATGTCAGAGACACTTTTTCTCACCCATCACGGCCTACTGGGGAAGCCCAAAATTCACCCCAAGAAATATATCAAATAGGATCTAGGTTAAGTTTCATTAACATGCTTCAATCTTTTTGGTAATGAAACCATGGGACCCTGTGGAGAAGACGAGGTAGGAATGTTCAGTTTTAGATGTGGGAGGAAAACCCTAAATAAGGGAAAACCAACGCAATCAGGTATGGACTGAAATCCAAATCCACATGAGAGGCTTTTGTCCAAGGTGGGATTCAAACTGGGGACCATAGATATGAAAGGCAGGGCAAGATAACCACTACAGCCTACCTGATTAGGAAGACAAATATTCAGTTGATCAAAATCCAACTATAAAGTCTGGTGACTCAAGACTGAAGTCTTGTCTTGATAGAAAAGACTCATGAAGTAAAGTAGACTCTGCCTGTTAAGATGTCTGCGGAAGAAGTGATTCTCAATAGTAGTTTGTTATATTTCATCAGATAAGGCTACCATCAGGACAGAGCATACGAGAGAAGTTCATTTCCTCAGCGACGCTTCAGTCTGTTGGTGACCGCATCAGGACTAACAAGCTGACCTGACATCCATCAATTTCATTCAGGTAAATACTTCTTTTAGGCTGATTTTTTAAAAGAAGCACTAGTCAAATCGGGAGACTGCTGTTCTAGAAACTGTAAGCCTATGATGTCACTGGAGGAGGGCGCCCTCCCATAGATGTGGAGGTTGCTCATCGTCCCAATGAAAAAGGTGATGGACTAGTGAGTCGACAAGCTAACTGGTTCCGCTGGGTCGTTGTTGAAATTGTCGATGGCAAATCCTGCTTTGTGATCTCTTTGTGGCTCCAAGAAAATTTTTTCTTTTTAGAGACAAAGGATCATGGAAAACCTGGCCACACATGAAAGCGCCCCCTTGTGGAGCAGTCAAGCACCAGTCAAGTCTGTTATTTAGCTTTCTTCGATGCTGAGCCTAGTGGATATATGCCCTCTATTGAGTACTTCCTAGTTTCATCATGTCAATGCATAAGGTCCATCTACTCTACTGTTTTGATTTGTGTTAAAGATGTCTTGTGGGGCATTGCGACTGTGTGGTCCAATGCACTGTGTTAAGTCAATCAGTCAATCCATCAATTAATCAATCAATCAATTAATCAATCAATTGACCAATCGTTTCTTAGAATACAAAGGATTGAATTTGGGAACAGGAATGCAAGTTATGAAATGTTCTGTTAGTGAGTTTAAATCGCATCCTGCGGTCATTCTGCTTATGTCATATTAGTAAAGTTACTGTCTCCTTCTGATTTTAATGAAGTGTCCTCTTTCATTGCTTCTTACTCTTAGCCATTTCCACACCGGCTGTTCACATCTCAGGATGTAAACTCAACTCTAGAAGAGTTAAAGCTGACACCCAATGGCTGTCTGGTTGTAAAAATAGCCCCACTGGAATCATCAAGTGGTAAGGCCATAACTTTGAAATGTCCATGTTTTTGTGTTTCTGTTGCTTATTTTTGCATGTCTTTAGTGTCTTCTCATGATTATTACAACAAACACATTTTCTTTTAGTAACTCTGACTTTCTCGGTTTATTGCTAGGTGTTGTCCAAATCAACTGAATATAACACTCTAAGAGCATCTTGTCTAGCTTCATGCTTTGAGTGGATGGGTTATAATGGGAACAGTACAAAATCCATCTAGTTCAAGCAGACCTATGAAATGGATTATGGAAAGTTTGGAGTGGCCAGTACTAATAAAGCAATTAGACATTTTGATCTTCTGCAGATGGATTTGTCATTGCTGACTGTATTATGTGGTTCCCTGTATGCCAGTGAAATCATACTAATGGTAATTTACTTTTAAATAGTTGCCAGTCTATTTTCCTAGACATCTCCAGTTGATCACTTGTTTTATTTCAGGAAAAATAACTGTTAAAGACATAACTGTGCTTTGTCCATTAGATCAGAGAGAAGGTGACGATGCAATGGCACAGACTGCCCCTGCCTCTGCTCCTGCACCTGAGCAGAGCAGCCCACTTCGCCCCCCTGATGGTCAGCTTCCCCCTTCCTTGGTCAATGCCATCCTCCCACCACACCTTCTTCCTCAACCACCAGTACCCCTACACCAATGGGGCAGCGGCTACGCCCTCGGCCAAGAAAATGAACTCGGTGGGGAAGAGGAGGAACCCATGGATGTGGAAGGTGCTGCAGTGCGAGATGAAGAGATGGGCGAGGTCGATGAAGCGGGTGAAAGGGAGGAGGATATGCTTTGGGGAGCTCCAGCTCCACCTCAACATGTACCTTGGGGTCTACAGGATATACAAGGTGATTATACCACACCCCTAGCCTTACATATCAATCATTCTATCAATCAATTATTGTATTTATAATGTATAACCCACCAATTTAATTCTCAATGCTCATAGAGCCGTACAGTAACCTCTCAAAAATGGTAGGATTTAAGCAAAGTTTTGAAAGCTACTATTGAAGTAGATTTTCTGATGTTCTAAGGAAGATGATTCCACATCCTGGTGCAGTGATAGAAAAGGAACAGTCCCCAGCTGTCTTTACTTTGTAAAATGCAAAGGACTAAAGTTGGGGAACAGGAACGCGATTTTCGGACAGGTTCTTTGATGGAAAATATGTCTGTGAGATATGTTGGAGCTCTGTAGGTATTAAGGCAACAGAAGACAAGCATCTTAATTAATTTGTGATTTCACACCAACCCTAAGCCCTACCCCCATCTTCTTTGCCTTCACGGTTTTGTACTGACCCAAATCAGTTAATTTATGATTTGAATTGTGTTGAGTTTGTTCATCAGCATTCAGGATCAATTTCAAAAATAAAAAGCCTGGATTAATACGCTATTGTTTGAAATGTTTTTAGGACGAGGCAATCATGATTGGGGAGGAGGAAACCGACTTCAAGATGGCAGGAGAAATCTCAACTTTGACTATGGATTCAGAAATGTTGACCATGGTGACAACGATCCAGAAGACGTACCAAGCCCACAGAGAGCTGGTAAAACTAGACTCTGCAAAAGGGTTGTAAAACAAAGATCCAAACTTATCTAAATCCAGTTTTCTACTTATTTACATGTAGTTGGCTCAGTGCTATAAGGTCCTTACTTGAAGTTTTATGTTGTTAAAATCAAAAGGGCCCTTATATTAAAAGCAAGTGTTGTTAAAGCGTCTTTTTCAAGGACATATTAAGTTTCACAACTGGAGTTTGAACCCAAACTCCGATAACTTAGAGATTAGATCTTGATTTTGATGCTCTAGACCTCTCGCCTCAACACGTCACTTATTTTAACAAGTGATGTCATGGACAGGTTTGTTTGTTCTATCTATAGCTGCAGCAGCGCTGTCAAGGCTAGCAGCTGCTGCTGTGTCTCAGGCTTCATGTCATGGACAGGTTTGTTTGTTCTATCTATAGCTGCAGCAGCGCTGTCGAGGCTAGCAGCTGCTGCTGTGTCTCAGGCTTCATGTCATGGACAGGTTTGTTTGTTCTATCTATAGCTGCAGCAGCGCTGTCAAGGCTAGCAGCTGCTGCTGTGTCTGCCATCTTCATTCCAATGGACAAACTTTGTTTGTTCTATCTCACTGTGCAGAACGCATTGAGCGCAACTGTACCCGAGGCTATCACTCGCTAGCCATGTGTCTCAAAATGTCATGTACCATGGACAGCCTTTGTTTGTGTCTCTAAGCTGCAGCAGCGCTGTCGAGGCTAGCAGCTGCTGCTGTGTCTCAGGCTTCATGTCATGGACAGGTTTGTTTGTTCTATCTATAGCTGCAGCAGCGCTGTCGAGGCTAGCAGCTGCTGCTGTGTCCTCAGGCTTCATCTTCCATCTCCAAAAGCCCTGACAGACCAACCTCATCCCTACCAGCTTTACAAATCTATGCCTCCACTGTGTCAGTAAACGCATTGAGGGGCGATCTCATCAACCTGTCACCACCCTGGAGGCATTACCTCCACACATCGCTAGCCAATTGGTGGATGAGCTCAAGAAGTCTGGTACCCTGAGACCTAAGACACTCAATTTGTTCTTGCCCTGGTGAGTTGGTGAAGTTACCGGTCTAATTTCAAATTACTATATGGTCTTTAGGGATCGTCTCATAAGTCTGACTTGTAGGATTGTTCCAATTGGATCAGTTAATGAGTTAATCAGCTATTGCGCATTTTCACAAGTGTACGAATGTTCATATTTCTGCTCAACGGCGTGATCCAGTAGATCAACTGGATTGCGAGCGTATGCCTACAGGAACATTCCGCTATGCCCAGAACAGGTCCGACTTTTGAGCTGCTCCCTTTCTTGCGTGCTAGTAAAGCATGTCAGGCAAGGGCGAGGCAGTTTTCCTTCGTAAAAGGGCTCTTCTGTGAGGGGAATTCAAATTTCTACTGAGAACATTTCAAAGGCCAAGACCAGTGGCATGGAGGCATCGTTGGTGATTTGTTAACCCATCAAATTCAGGCAATTTTTTCATTCATTAGTTTTTTTAACACTTATTAGGCAGTTTTAAATATTGTAGCAAAGTGCCTTACAATCCAACACTACCCTTGTTCATTCGCGCCTTAAGTATTCCTTAACAATCACAACTCCTTTGGCCTAAGCAGAACCTGCTGCCAAATTGGCACATCAACAATCTCTACTGTCGCAGGTACCCGATTACTCTTGGGTGATGAGAAGCAATTACAGTTAAGCATCTTGCCTGATAAAACAAGTGTCCAGAACAAGATTTGAACCCACAATCTGATGACTCAGCCATCGGAACTTGAGTTCAATGGTCTAGACCGCTTGGCCATGAAATAATAGCATTTTATTTTGATTTGGGTTAATTATCAGACCATAAACCCTTTGCAATTTATTTTTCTCACAGTCATCTTCAGCATTTGACTCTCGACTGCTACAAGTACACTACCAATGAGCTTATGCAGGCTGTCAGACTGCACATCCACATCAACAGACTGAGTCTATGTGCATGCCCTCTCCTCACAGACCAAGCATTTGTCTCTATCAGTAGTAAGTCAGCCCTGTGGTTAGCACAAAACCTCTCCTCACAGACCAAGCATTTGTCTCTATTAGTAGTAAGTCAGCCCTGTGGTTATAACGCAAACCCTCTCCTCACAGACCAAGCATTTGTCTCTATTAGTAGTAAGTCAGCCCTGTGGTTATATTGCAAACCCTCTCCTCACAGACCAAGCATTTGTCTCTACCAGTAGTAAGACAGCCCTGTGGTTATAGCGCAAACCCTCTCCTCACAGACCAAGCATTTGTCTCTATCAGTAGTAAGTCAGCCCTGTGGTTAGCACAAAACCTCTCCTCACAGACCAAGCATTTGTCTCTATTAGTAGTAAGTCAGCCCTGTGGTTATAACGCAAACCCTCTCCTCTCAGACCAAGCATTTGTCTCTATTAGTAGTAAGTCAGCCCTTTGGTTATAGCGCAAACCCTCTCCTCACAGACCAAGCACTTGTCTCTATTAGTAGTAAGTAAGCCCTTTGGTTATAACGCAAACCCTCTCCTCTCAGACCAAGCATTTGTATTAACCAGTAGTAAGTCAGCCCTGTGGTTATAACGCAAACCCTCTCCTTACAGACCAAGCATTTGTCTCTATAAGTAGTAAGTCAGCCCTTTGGTTATAGCGCAAACCCTCTCCTCACAGACCAAGCACTTGTCTCTATTAGTAGTAAGTAAGCCCTTTGGTTATAACGCAAACCCTCTCCTCTCAGACCAAGCATTTGTATTAACCAGTAGTAAGTCAGCCCTGTGGTTATAACGCAAACCCTCTCCTCACAGACCAAGCATTTGTCTCTATTAGTAGTAAGTCAGCTCTGTGGTTATAACGCAATCCCTCTCCTCACAGACCAAGCATTTGTCTCTATTAGTAGTAAGTCAGCCCTGTGGTTATAACGCAAACCTCTCCTCTCAGACCAAGCATTTGTATTAACCAGTAGTAAGTCAGCTCTGTGGTTATAACGCAATCCCTCTCCTCACAGACCAAGCATTTGTCTCTATTAGTAGTAAGTCAGCTCTGTGGTTATAACGCAATCCCTCTCCTCACAGACCAAGCATTTGTCTCTATTAGTAGTAAGTCAGCCCTGTGGTTATATTGCAAACCCTCTCCTCACAGACCAAGCATTTGTCTCTATAAGTAGTAAGTCAGCTCTGTGGTTATAACGCAAACCCTCTCCTCACAGACCAAGCATTTGTCTCTATTAGTAGTAAGTCAGCTCTGTGGTTATAACGCAATCCCTCTCCTCACAGACCAAGCATTTGTCTCTATTAGTAGTAAGTCAGCCCTGTGGTTATAACGCAAACCCTCTCCTCACAGACCAAGCATTTGTATCTATAAGTAGTAAGTCAGCCCTGTGGTTATATTGCAAACCCTCTCCTCACAGACCAAGCATTTGTCTCTATAAGTAGTAAGTCAGCCCTGTGGTTATATTGCAAAACCTCTCCTCACAGACCAAGCATTTGTCTCTATTAGTAGTAAGTCAGCCCTGTGGTTATAACGCAAACCCTCTCCTGTCAGACCAAGCATTTGTATTAACCAGTAGTAAGTCAGACTTGTGGTTATAGTGCAAGATGTCAGTTAGAGCTGGTCATGTCGGTTAAATCATGCTGTAAGAAGGCACTCCATTATGAGTTACTACTGAGCGTACATATACAATCCACTATCAATCATTGACGTTTTCGGCCAAGACTAAGATACACAGAGCCCAGGCGTGCAATTGTTCCAGCTGATCGGATAATTATTTTTTTATCATGATTATTAAAAGCTTTAAAAAGATATTAGACATGTCTCCAGTTTTCCTCTGGGCCCTCTGGTTTTCCTCCCTCAGGAAAAATCGAACACTTTCATTCTCTTGCTGTGCAGCATGGTCATTATATGGGTTGATGTGGCTGGCTGCCAAAGGAGTTCTTGCATGCCTGCTGCTCAAACACATTGTAGCCACTTCTTTCACAAATCAGCTCCTCCAAATTATATTCATTATATCTCCCCTCCTTGCCGCCCCCCCTTTCCCCTTCACACTCTCCCCGCCCACTTACTCCCCAATACAAGAATTACATCATTGAATAAGCCATATATAATTTGTGTTTTCTTAAAGGTATGAAGAAACTGCAGCATCTGAACATCAGTAACAACAAACAACTCACTGACGGGAGTCTACAATCAATAAAAGGTTAGCATGGTGAAGGTTCAGTAAGATGGATTCCGTGACAATGTGTATTCAGCTAGCCACTCTGCTTTTGGCTATAGTGGTTCAAGACTTTGAAGCGACCTCCCCATCCAACTCTGCCAATCATCTTCAGTACATGTCTTCAAGAAACAGCTAAAGACCGCACATTGAGATCAATTAAGTGCTTTGTATTTAATGCTTCCTTAATTTGTTTGTTGGTGAGGAAGCACTTGATCTAGCTTTTAAGATATGTGAGCTGTATAAGAAGTTGAAAGAACTCAGCATAACTATTAATTATTATTTGTAAGTACTAAATCTTTTCAGGTCATCATCCATTGGTTGCTCCTTTTTAGGAGTAAGATTTCCCATGTGCTCCTGTGCAGCGCATCTTTTAGCCAATGTGCTTGTAGTAATGCTAGCACCATATCTTTACATCTGATGAGACTTCCAAAATGGCAGACTATGGGCGGACAGTAGCCGCATGTAACATCAATGCAAGGGCTCTTTGCCTTTTTAACCCCATAAAATGATGCTATCAGAAGTTAATATAATTATTAGGACATGGATGTGTCTTTTTTACATGATGAGATAACTATTGTCTTCTTCTTCAATCGAAACGTCTTCATGTCATTGCAAAACCTCGTCTGTGCAAAAATGTCATATCTCAGCGCCAACTTGTAAAGCGAGATGCGATATTTTTACAATTTCAAGCTCGCGCATTACATAAGTGCTATTTAGGAGATACGTTTTTGCACTAACATGACGACATAGCTCTGCATACCTGCCATAAAAAAATGAGTGGTTTGAGATGCCCGTTAAGTGTGACGAACTGCTTTGTGAGAACTGCATCTTATCATTATTATCATTCTGATTTGTGTTTGATTTCAGATCTGTCCAATCTGGTGACACTGATCATGGAGGATACATCAGTGAGTGATAAAGGAGTGAGTGTCTTGGCCTCCTCAGCTATGGCTCAGCTAACTCATCTGAGTCTGAGTAGAACCAACGTATCTGATACTGTGATTCCATTACTAGCTGGTGAGTTGCTCAACCGTCTTAATGATTGATTCTGTAGTAGCGACATATCCTAGTAGCTAGACCAAGGTGCTTTACAACATTATTATCCCTGTTAATCAGGGTTACTTTTAGACTATTCCTCTAACTTTCTCAACTCCTTTCTGGAGAATACAATCCAAGCTACTTAACTCTTTCGCTACGGCGAGCCGCTCACAGCGGCTCACAGAAATGTCCCGTTCCCTACGGAAAGCCGCTCACAGCGACTCGTTGACGTCACTGTAGATAATTCGGGGCATCCCCATGACGTGTGCCTTTTTGCATAATTTATGTCGTGTTGCCATCTGGATGACCTCTGACCCTAGTTGCAGCGGCTTTGAGTCGCTGCCTTTGGCTTTCCATTGCGCCAAGGGTATTATTGACACATTAGATGACGGTGTCCAAAAATTAATTCCGTACAAAGCGCGCGAAATTCGAAAATTTTATTACGGAGTGAAAGAGTTAAATTAGCACTAAGGGGTTAATTCAACTCGATACTGTCTCAGCCGTCTCAAGTTTCATTTATTCAGAAGTTTGGTTGCCACTGAAATAAAAGAGATCTTCCTACTGGTAGGTGTTGTACAAGGTGGGCATTTAAGAAGACGTCCAGAGGGAAGTAATTCAAACCTTTGTTTCAGAACATGGTAATCACTGGCTGATATAGATTGTGCTTTCCTTAGTATTTGTTGCTCACAGAACTGGCGAAGATCTCTTTGAACAGTTTGCAATCAGAAAGAAAGAGTTACTGTTATAGAGTTATGTTGTAACTACACATCATGGTACACTAGTCAACCAACTAAAACCCATCAAAACCTAGCTCAAGATTTTGTTTGACTCTGTTAAATTAAGGACTGCACTAGTGAAATGGGGATCAAACATACACTTTCCCTGCCTTTTACCCTGATTTGAGTCCCGCTTCAGACCTGGAAGCCTTGCATGTGGATTGGGTTTTCAGTCTCTATCTCATTGCGTGGGTTTTCCCTTTTGGGGTTTTCCTCCCACATCTAAAACTGAATATTTCCTCTCACTGTTGGATTAATTACGTAAAATAAATGAATACCATATTCAGTATTATATCCATCTGTTTGGATGTTGAGTTACGGTGGTGGTGTTAGATTTTGTTAGAGTAGGGAAGGATCCTAGTAAATCATGCAATAGATAATGGTGCTTTGTGTTTTTTTCTTGCAGTGTTTCCAAATCTGAAGAGTCTTAGCTTGGAGAAAACAAAAGTAAGCAAATTTTTTAAGTAAAGGTTTGCGGGTCAATCGACAAAAAAGCTGCGTATTTCACTTTTATGAATTCAGATTAAAGCAATTTGCCTCTTCAGCTTAAACTGTCATTCAATTTGTTTCTGACTCTTTCTGGATGTTTGTAGGTGTCCAGTCTACAAGGTATTGGGGGTCTAACAACTCTATGCTCCATCAACATTGCAAGGAATTCCATCATGGCGGAAGCCTTGGATCAACTTACTAACCTTCCTGACCTACAGGCTGTCAATGTCATGCTGCTTGAAGGCATGAGTGGAGACAAGGTGCTGCACCATTCCAAGGTGTGTGAGGTTCATGGGCCTAGGGGTACTCTTTGGTTTAAGGGGGTGGGGGCAGAGGGGTTAATCTGAGAGGAGACAAGGTGCTGCACATCTCCAAGGTGTGTGAGGTTCATGGGCCTAGGGTACTCTTTGGTTTAAGGGGGGCAGAGGGGTTGATCTGAGAGGAGACAAGGTGCTGCACCATCTCCAAGGTGTGTGAGGTTCATGGGCCTAGGGGTACTCTTTGGTTTAAGGGGGGGGGCAGAGGGGTTAATCTGAGAGGAGACAAGGTGCTGCACCATCTCCAAGGTGTGTGAGGTTCATGGGCCTAGGGGTACTCTTTGGTTTAAGGGGGGGGGCAGAGGGGTTAATCTGAGAGGAGACAAGGTGCTGCACCATCTCCAAGGTGTGTGAGGTTCATGGGCCTAGGGGTACTCTTTGGTTTAAGGGGGGGCAGAGGGGTTGATCTGAGTGGAGACAAGGTGCTGCACCATCTCCAAGGTGTGTGTAGTTTCATGGCTAGGGGTACTCTTTGGTTTAAGGGGGTGGGGGGCAGAGGGGTTAATCTGAGAGGAGACAAGGTGCTGCACCATCTCCAAGGTATGTGAGGTTCATGGGCCTAGGGGTACTCATTGGTGTAAGGGGGGGCAGAGGGGTTGATCTGAGAGGAGACAAGGTGCTGCACCATCTCCAAGGTATGTGAGGTTCATGGGCCTAGGGGTACTCTTTGGTTTAAGGGGGGAGGGGGGGGGGCAGAGGGGTTGATCTGAGTGGAGACAAGGTGCTGCACCATCTCCAAGGTGTGTGATGTTCAAGGGCATAGGGGGACTCTTGGTTTAAGGGGGGCAGAATTTTATACAGATAATAACATAAGAACCAACATCTAATACCGGGTAAAAAGTATTTGTTTGCTTTCTCTGTCATTTTTCTTTTCTCCTTGCTGTGCCAAAATTTTCCCCATTGTTGCCCCCCCCAGCCCCCTGGGTCATACAGATATGGTGATATTGATGTCGGGTATAGTGAAATGGCATTAAAGAAGAAGACAACTGAAAAATAAGTCATTATCCCAATGAGGTGTGATGCCTTAAACATTTCATAAGAAGTAACTATAATTAGTAAACTTGCGGGTACAACCATGTGTAAATTCTCTTTTGGAGGAGTGTTGGCTCTGAAATAAGCCGGTGTGGTCTCAACATTTCGTACAGTATACTCTGTTCGTCTTCAGGAGTATACTGTACGAAATGTTGAGACCACACCGGCTTATTTCAGAGCCAACACTCCTCCAAAAGAGATTATAGACATGGTTGCATCCACAAGTTTACTAATTATAGTTACTTTATATTTTTCCACACCATGCAAAGCTTCAAACACTACTTACTTAAAAAAAAATTTCATTGATAAACATTAAACTTCTAGACCCTAATTAGGTGTTGTTTGAAAGCTCTTTTGTCATCTATTTTGTGATAAAAAAAAGAAGTTTTGAGTTTTGGCAGGAAGTGCTTTGGCTTTGTACTCCGGGCTGCGTACTCCTTTCCGCTAAGAAAATTACTATCCTTTACAAATTTGTGCTCAGTGGAACGATTGTTTGAGCACAATTGACACAACTGATGTCAATATGGCTTCCCACACCGTCATGCAATTTTTTCAATTTCATAGTTCATTCTGGCACCCCTGAACAAAGATATTGACAGAATAGGGAGACTGCCAATAGGGCTAGACAGCTCAGTTGGTAGAGGGCCAGCATGTTTATCCAGAGGTTGCAGGTTCAAATCCCGCTATGGTAAATTTTTCTTTGTTCAACCAAAAATTACTTACCTTTTTGCCATCTTAAAAACGTACAGCCATTGTTAAAGCACTCATGAACAGCTTAGAAATACATTTTCTGTCTGTTCATGCATATATATTGAATTCATCATGGACAGATGGCTGATTCAAAAAAAAATTTGTTGTTCTTCTTATAAACAGGTTTGCAGCTTAAGCAGTTACAAATGCCAGACAGGCATACTACTACAAACGACGGACTGTGCTCAATTGCAGGTAAATTGTAGCAGTGAGTCAGTGACCATTCAAAAGTTGGTATTCTTGAAAAAAATAATGATGTATAAATTTTGACTTTAGCGCTCGCCCGCTCATCAAACCAGGTGTGAATGTTAGCAAGCAATTTGAAACACTTCTATGTGTAGGCTGATGGAACATTCATAATCAATTTGTGTAGGATTGTGGAACTAATTTTGAGTTATACGTACATCAGCTTCGAAATTAGAAAAGCTTACAGATGAGGCGCTTACTTATAAACATGGAAAATGGATGACCAAGTTGACAAAAGCCGAGATTTAAAGTAGTTTAAATTACAGCACAAAGATACTTCAGGCTTTACTTACAGTATCCAATCCCTCAGTGTGCACCCAGAAACTATCTTTGGATGGGACTGATAAATAGCGTCTGCCTTCAGCAAGTGCGGGGATGTGGTGTAGGGATGAAACACTAATACAGAAAAGCAGGTTTTCATTGTGTGTCTGTGTCCATCCTTCCTTTAATGATCATTTTGGTAAGAATTGATGGGGGTAGGGGCCCTGAGCCTCCCCTTTAAAGCGCCCTCACAGTCTCACTAACTATATTGTTGTTATTTTGATGAAGGTATGCCACTGGTAGCGTTAGATCTCACTGACTACATCCACATAACAGACCAAGGTATCCATCACATTGCTGATATGACAAGGTACATGTATGACCACCTGGTGCAGAATACAAGCCACTTGTACCACCTGGTGCAGAATACCAGCCACTTATTACCACCTGGTGCAGAATACCAGCCACTTATTACCACCTGGTGCAGAATACATGCCACTTATTACCACTGGTGCAGAATACCAGCCACTTATTACCACCTGGTGCAGAATACCAGCCACTTATTACCACCTGGTGCAGAATACAAGCCACTTATTACCACCTGGTGCAGAATACAAGCCAATTATTACCACCTGGTGCAGAATACCAGCCACTTATTACCACCTGGTGCAGAATACCAGCCACTTATTACCACCTGGTGCAGAATACAAGCCACTTATTACCACCTGGTGCAGAATACCAGCCACTTATTAACTGTGTGGGAATATTGTCATTAATAATAATCCTAGTAGTTTGACCAAGGCGCTTACAACATCATCTGAATAATTAGGCATACTTAGGTCATTCCTCAAACCTTCTCAACTCCCTGGGGAGCATACAACCTCAAGCTGCTTAAATTAGCGCCAAGGGGTTAATCCAAAACAAAAATGTCTCAACTATGAATAAGTGGCATTGCCAAGGATACAAGTATCATAACTGGAAAATTGAGTCCACACTCTGATGAATCAGCCATCATAAATTGAGTCTGATACATTAGACTATAACATATATATTATTTTTTATTTTAATCAAAATTTGATAATCCAGTATTTTTGTTTACCCAACTCACCCACATTTTTGTTTTTATTTTGCTCAATTTGACCTTTTCATGGCTGTTATACATCATGGTGAATGCTAGAGTGGGTCTCATATGAACAAGAGTTGACACAAATGTAGATTTGATTAATTGCAGTTTGACGAAGCTGTCTCTCAACAATACAAAGATAACAGACCTTGCAATGACGTACATTCAAGGTAGGTACTCTATATAATAAGCATTCACTTCAATGGGGTACAGGTCAAGAAGAACATGCAGGGTTTTCCCCCAGATTTAACTTCATGTGGGCTGTTTTAATCTGTCAGTCTCTCGATGAGGTAAATGCAGGCTGGTCAACCAAACGTATCCCACTCTGTGGCATTGACGATAATTTGAGAAGTCGTCTAATACACTAATAACAAAAGGAGTCCTGGTTTCCCTGTCTACTCCAAGGAAGTAGATAAATAGCAGGACAAGTTCTCATTAAGTCTCCTGATTCCCAATCTACTCCACGGCAGTAGATAAATAGCAGGACAAGTTCTCATTAAGTCTCCTGATTCCCAGTCTACTCCACGGCAGTAGATAAATAGCGGGACAAGTTCTTATTGAACTAAGTAGTCTCATGGTTCCCAATCTACTCCACGGCAGTAGATAAATAGCGGGACAAGTTCTTATTGAACTAAGTAGTCTCATGGTTCCCAATCTACTCCACGGCAGTAGATAAATAGCGGGACAAGTTCTTATTGAACTAAGTAGTCTCATGGTTCCCAATCTACTCCACGGCAGTAGATAAATAGCGGGACAAGTTCTTATTGAACTAAGTAGTCTCATGGTTCCTAATCTACTCCGCGGCAGTAGATAAATAGCAGGACAAGTTCTTATTGAACTAAGTAGTCTCATGGTTCCTAATCTACTCCGCGGCAGTAGATAAATAGCAGGACAAGTTCTTATTGAACTAAGTAGTCTCATGGTTCCCAATCTACTCCTTGGCAGTAGATAAATAGCAGGACAAGTTGTTATTGAACTAAGTAGTCTCATGGTTCCCAATCTACTCCACGGCAGTAGATAAATAGCGGGACAAGTTCTTATTGAACTAAGTAGCCTCATGGTTCCTAATCTACTCCATGGCAGTAGATAAATAGCAGGACAAGTTCTTATTGAACTAAGTAGTCTCATGGTTCCCAATCTACTCCACGGCAGTAGATAAATAGCGGGACAAGTTCTTATTGAACTAAGTAGTCTCATGGTTCCTAATCTACTCCGCGGCAGTAGATAAGTAGCGGGACAAGTTCTTATTGAACTAAGTAGTCTCATGGTTCCTAATCTACTCCACGGCAGTAGATAAATAGCGGGACAAGTTCTTATTGAACTAAGTAGTCTCATGGTTCCTAATCTACTCCGCGTCAGTAGATAAATAGCGGGACAAGTTCTTATTGAACTAAGTAGTCTCATGGTTCCCAATCTACTCCACGGCAGTAGCAGGACAAGTTCTTATTGAACAACTACACAGTAGATATTATCACATTGTGTTACTACAAACCAAATAAACATCAATACTCCTCCATAAAATGCCTCAAATCACATGTAATGTTCTTATTTGTTATTTCATTTTTTTAATTACTTATAATCAATTGAGTTTTAAATATAAAATTTGTATAAATCAAGGCGGCGGGTGGGGATGGTGGGTAATTAAACATTACAGATGGTTTCTTCACAAAATTCATTTTAATCATTAATTGACCAGACTTTTGAAATGGTCAAACTTGGACAAATTGTAATAAAGACCTTATGTTCTTTGAACCTGTCTAAAAAATGTAGAGGGGGAAAATGCAGATGAATTGATATTGAAAGATAACGATTTCCTCCATGGTTTGCTGCGTATAGGCTTAGTGGAATTAAAGGAACTGCACCTGGATCGTACAGCTATCACAGACAAAGGAGCCAGTGTTATTGGATGCTTCAACAGGCTACAGGTCCTCAGTATGGCTGCAACTCAGTAAGTTTTAGAACAAATAATAATAGTAACAATAGTGGCTTCTTATACAGCACTCAAATCTGCCACTTAGTGATGTTCATGGCGCTCCAATATTATTACCCCAGCTGTTGATTTTACCAAACTTTCCGCAACTGCATAAGTCCACTTGCACAACATTTACTGCATAAGTTGTGCATCACCATCACCATCACAAGTTGACTTACGCAGTTGGTAAAGTTTGTGAAATCGACTGCTTGTCAATGGGCCATTTATTTCATTCCTTAAACGATCTCGGCTCCCTGGGGAGTGTACAGCCTGTGCTGCCAAGTATGTAGCGCACCAAGCTAAATCAATCACAAGAACCATCTCTGCCCTCACAGGTACCCATTTAACCGTGGGTGAAGAGAAGCATTTATAGTTAGCTGTCTTGCAGGACACAATGGCAAGTGTCATGACGGGAGTTCAAACCCATACCCTGATGACTTAATAGCCACCAGAGCTTGAGTCCGATGGACTAAACCACTTGGCCATGACACCCCTCCAAAGCCAATTTGCTTTAGACCATTCTCGCTTATGTCACATATCTACATGTATAGCAACATGACAGGTTTTCCATGCTGGAGTACCATACGCACATGTAGGATACGTATGCATTTTGTAGCACATGTTCTTGCAGTTCTAGTAATGCTTGTTTGTGAAGTGTGTGTATAAAGCCCGGTTCATACTTAATGCGAATTATGAAACAGCGCTAATGTAATTGTGATTGCAATAGTGGACTTTTTGTCTCTTGTTTAAGTCTTTGGTTCAATTGTCCCGACCAGGACACCCCACTCTGACCATGCCACCGCAAACAAAACAAAAAACTTGTCCCAAGTCAAAGCCACACACACGTTTCTCATATACATATATACCAAGTCCACCGACAAACAAGCTTCCGAGGACTGAGAACATAATTAGAGCACCGCCTGTTGACCCAATTCACCTGACTTCATCACCACAATTAATCTTGGTGTGCTCTTTGGTTTCCTTGAGTGTTATACACATTTTATGTGACATCCCCGCGGTTACATTCATCACATTTTGACATGAAATTTGCTGGAAATAGACCATGAGTAGACAATGGCCACTTGAGGTACAATAAGTCTATATTAGCATCACAATGTTTGTAATACTTTTGTGTTATATCCAAACTGTGTAATGGCAGTCTGGGGGCACCAACCTTCTAGAAAGTTTAGTCATACTTATACTCATAAACACCAACTCGCTGTTCAACAGTACTTATTGTTTCATCCTCGATGCCTTTGTGATGTTTGCAAGTTGGATTTGGATACGATGAATGTATGTTCAGTTCTCGCTTAAATGATTTTGTATTGATGCCAAGGGTGTATCCAAATTGGCTGCTACAGCTACGGCTACGAATGTTGCTAAAGAAGTCCTATACTATTATGCATGATGACACAGTGATCCAGCTGTAGCCATAACCACCAATTTGGTCACGGCCAAAGAGTTTCTGGGCTTGACCTCATTAGTATGCAGGAAAGTATGGTACTTCAAAAGACGAGCCGTTTAGAACACAGTTTGGATATTAAAAACAGTTTCAAATGGTTGGTGGAGGAGTAGGAGGGTTAACTAAGTCAACCTATCTAGTGTACTCTATTTATCTTTTGCTATACAGGATCAGGAATAAGTTTCTTTGTTCCAAGGCACTGAATCACTGCTCTCAACTGACGCGTCTCAACCTGAGTAGAACCAACGTGTCTAACCCAGGTAAAACGGCCCATGGTCATTTGACTTATCATCAGAAAAACTGTTGTTACCCCACACTGCATTACATGCTTTGTGTAATGGCATTAAAAATCATTGCATCCAAGTTTCAGTTCTTATCCAGCAAAGAAATCAACCCCAATTATCAAATTGTGTTGGATCGAATATGGGGCAAGTCTGACTTGGAGTACATTAGAACTTATGCACTCGACATCGCTCAGGTAGGGCGCCATTACATAAAGGAGCTTGCTAATTGGACGGTCCTTTGTATTATGCCTTACAATTGGCCCTTTTTAAAAGCACAATTTCAGCTTTAGGCTCTGACTTCAAACAAGCAGACAGTGCCTAAGAATATAGAGACAGTTGCTATGTCAAATGGTTTGGGGCAAACTTTTATATAGCAACCTCCAGATAAGCAAACCCTGGTACCATTGTGCCGTACACATTTGTTCAAAATTGTGTTTGGGTGTTTGCCGTCTCTTATGTAACTACGCAAAAGCTTGCCCAGAACTATGAGACATAACAACTGACAGTCTGAGGAATTGAAATTTAAGCAGTAAGTTGTGAATAAACACCAATAAATCTATGATTATGCATATGACCAGATCTACATAAAACACTAGCCCTTCCAGAGTATTGTATGCATGGATCCTCCCTCAAAATAACTGCCACCTACAAATACCTTGGAGTCGTGATCAATCATAACCTCACTTGGTCTGACCATGTCAACAGTGTTGTTTCCTCTGGCATACGGCAGGTGGAACATCCCCTACTGCATTAATGTCCCTTTACAGATCCCTTGTATTACCACTTCTTGAGTATTGGCTGCCTGCATGGTGCCCGTATACTACAACACTTTCAGCAAAACTTGAACATGTCCAAAGGGGGGCTACGAGGATGTTCCTTAGGCAACAAAGAGGTGCAATGTCATACGAGGACAGTCTCAAAACTCTGAACTGGCAAACCCTTGAATCCAGACGACAAAGACTCATTGTTCAATTCACCACTAGTTGTTTATTGTTTATTTGGTATAATTAATTATCCCATCATCAACTTGAATACTTCAGTCAATACCAGGCACACCGACACACTTGTATTCAACCATTTATATGCTAGAACCCTCAGCCTAAAAAACACTTCAGTTCATTCTTTTCCTCGTGTTTGGAGCTGTCTGCCAACAAATATCTGTAACTCCCTCACCCTCGAACCATACACTTGTTTTAAAAAGTACATGTGTCAGCACTTCCAGGACCTGTAGAGTTTTTCCAAATTGTTTTTAATTTATCCTTTTTTTCAGGATTAGCCCTTTTTATAATTTATATGTATTTATTTCCTCATTTGTACATTGTTTTTATGTCAGCCTTTTTAACTAAATTGTGCACTTCCAAATGTTCTTGCTGCATGTAAATAGGTTTTTCTTAACATAAACATAATTTTTTTGATCATCATATTTTTTATTTCCAATGTTTCTCTTTACTATTTTATAAGTATTTGTTAAAGATTATATTCCATTTAAGATTGGATTTATAGGCTTTTGAGTCACAGTGGTTAGGTTTACTGTTATTAATCCTGGCCATTTAGAATGGGCTTGTCCTGTCTGTTGGATTGATGCTTTCGATTCACAGTGGTTAGGTTCACTTTTATTAATCCTGGCCATCTTAGAATGGGCTTGTCCTGTCTGATTTTATAGTTGTCTTGCTTGATTTGTCAGTTAATCTTGGCCGAATAAATAATAATAATAATAATAATAATAATAAGCGAGTCATTGTACCAGACGTTATTCATATCTTACTCACAAATGGCTTATTGGATATAGGTGAGAAAGTTAAAACAAATTTGTACCATTTGTAAATGGCTGTTCCCAATATAATTTGTCTGTTCTATTCTATGTAGGCATCCAGTCCCTCCAGTTGGCACATCTGTCCCTCCTCAACCTTGATTCTACCTGTGTCACAATGGATGGTGCCAACAAGCTGCATGGCTGTCCCAATCTCAGGTTGGTTCGTACCAACAACCTAAGAGTCGATAGGGGTGATGAAGACGATGACTGAACAGAGTGTTTCTCATTAATGCACTCTTGGGATCGTTGATGGAAATCATTGAACTACTTTTTTGTTATTTGTTGTTGACATATCAGCATTATGGCAATCCACACTGTACAGTATATGAAGCTGTAGTAGCAAACATTAATAATTCAAAGGTATGGTCATAGATTGGTTTTTGTCAATGTAATACCAATATAAACAAATAGGCAAAATTATAAAGAAAGATTTAGTAAAAGTCACATGTAAAAATTTCAGCTGAATACAGAGTTTAGAGAGAACAATTAAATAACTGTCGCATTATTTTGCACAAATCTGTCTACGTTTAGTGAGGTGACAGCAGGTACCAACCGCATCTCTGGCCACAGCAAGCGGACACCAACCAACAGAAAACTGAGAAACTATTCATGCATGAATCGTTTCTCAGATCCAAATGTTTTTTGGTGAAAAATTATCCAAACCATATTACTTCGAAGGGAATCCTTTTTCAAAATAGTTTAAACTGTCAACAGCTGCAGTGCTTATCACCAAGTAAGTTTTTATGGTCATTAAATATACCAGTCTATGACCCTATCTTTAAATTCAAAATTTATTTTTATTGAACTTGTAGCTGAATGTTTGACCTGGGCCCAATTTCTGCGGAAGCAGACATATTTGCTTAACATTTTTGTGCTAAGCAAACATTAGCAGGATACCAGTCAAAGATGGTACATGTGGCATGGCATTTTGGCTGGTAAGCATATTATGATAAGCATAAGTTTGCTTAAGCAGCTATTTAAAATTGTGCTCTGGTTTAAAATTTGGTACATATAGTGTTCATAGTGGGGTTGCTGAAATGATAAGAAAAATCAAATGTTAAAATTTTATTTTAAAAACAATTACCTGAGAGCATACACTGTACTGCAGCACTTAAAATGATGTGACCTGGAGAACTCAGGACCAGAACCATTATGACCACATCATTACTCACATCCCACAACAAATATCCCCAACTTCTAGTCATCTACCTTCTACTTGAAGTAGTTTATTTAACTATTAGGCCTCATTTAATACAAAGGGTAGAAATTGGGAGTAGAATTATTGATCAAAACCTTTAAAGATTTTGTTGTACTGAGTATTTGATCTCACAATAGAGACCATGTAACCTGTGGCATCACATGTTTACAAAAGAGCCACAGAACCTGGATCTCATTCAGGTACGATTTGTACACAGCCCAGGAATTGTTTTTAAATTATTTGATGGAGGTTGCATTTTTAGGTTCTTATTAACTTTTGATATAAAGAAAGGGGGCACATCTCAAATTTTGTTCAGCTATTACTCTTGACTCTGTGTGGAAATTATGACACAAATGTAAGCTTTCCCATACGACCTGTGTAGTATCTTGCCTGCCGGGAAATGCCCAGGACCCAATTTCATAGAGTTGCTTAAGCAGCAAATATTGCTTCCCAATTTTCTGCTAAGCAAACAGGAGCAGGATACCAGTCACAGAAGGTTCATGAAAAATTGTTTTTCGGCTGTTAGCTTCATTCTGGTAAGCATATTTGGTTGTGCTAAGCTACTTTTTGTGCTTTGAAAGCAGCTCTGTGAAATTGGGCCCTGGGGATATACAAGGTCACTCTCTTTGTTATCAAGGGTTACACTGTCTTTATGGAAGTAGTATTCAAGATGAAAATACAACAGTATATTGTACAAATATAAATCCCTTTTAACATACGATGAAAGTACCTTTAAAGAGAGAAAAAAACGGTGAAAAACATCAGAATTTGTGATTTTTCTTTCGCCGATTTGTAGAATTGCTATATTCATATTCAAGGGCCATTCTTTAGGCTGTGAAATGTTTGCATTAAACCATCACCATAAATAGAAATTCTTTGTTTGTTATTTGGCGATATGCTTGAATTATTTTGATTTCGTACCAGCTACCTTAAAGGAACATTACAGAATTGGTTCGCTAACAAAACAGTTGCTGGCAGTGTAAGCACTTTATGTATTAATCCACCATATACATAAACTGACAAACTTGTAGAAGTTTGAGATCGATCGGACATCTGGAGCACGAGAAAATAGTGAAAAACCGATTACACATTTGCATTAAATCATATAGATTCAACAGCGAAAACAGAGCTGTGACGTCAAATTCGCAGAAGCCTTCGCAGGGCGTATTTATAAGTGAGTCAAGCGGTAACTGTATTATTTTATGCAAATACGAGTATCTCTGCCCAGCGTTCCTCCTTAACTAAATAGTGTTGTTTATAGCGCACATGTGTACGAAGCAATCGGTGGCAATCGGTTTCTATAGCAATGCGTTCGAACAGTGTAACAATCTGTATGACTAATTTACATATTTGTTGGTTGTTTTTACTAAACTGAAGGTTTAAGCTATAGTATTAAAAAATAAATAACGACACATCAACTAAGTTTAAAAGCATGTGGTATGGATTGTGTTAATGTTGCACGGAAAGTTATGACACAACTTGTTGAACTCTACCTTCGTCTCATTTGAAATGATAACACTGGATTTGAATAAATTAATTGTCAGACACTGTTCTTGTTAAAGACCGTTTATTAGAAATGTCGTTAAATCTTCTTTATTGGGGGAAGTTAATTTCACAAACCTGATAAAAAAATTGCTTTCCTTTAAGAGTTTGTAGCTACAAAAAGTACTGTAGCTAAGCACAACAAAATTATGCTTACCAGAACAGGGTTACCAGCCAAACTGCAGTCACATGTACAATTTATGATTGGTATCCTGCTTATTTTTGCTTAGCAGACAATTTTTTATTGTTGAGCAATATTTTCTGCTTAAGCAGCTCTATGAAATTGGGCCCAGGTCTTTCTTTCGACATGTTCAAGAAACAGTGGCTCAGTGGAATCCCCCCCCCCAACCCACAAAAAATGCTGAAATGGATTACTTGATACATTAAATAGCACCCACAAAACAAAATAATAATAATACAAAAAATAGTGTTGTATTGAGTTTTTTAATGAGCTTTAGTAGTGACGAATTCCGCGTAACCGTTTCGATTCTACAAACTCATTGCTCGTCATTCATTATTTAAGGAGAGGGTGCCTAACATTAACTTAATTTCACATCTGATATAGGCATGAAAATTACTTTTCTAGAGTTACAAAATGAGCCAATACAGTCGTATTGAGAATCGAAACGAATTCAATTGGAAAATGCAATGCCATAAAGGCCGTTGTATTTACCAGTTATCAATTTCCCTTTCGAGGTGCAACTTAGCAATAATTATTAACTAGCATAATTTGTATGCATTGCTAATGGTCTCAAACATTCCCTTTAAGCAACATGTAGTCAGGGTTGGATTGGGGACAGTTTAAAGAGGTACATGTTGGACCTGGGAGTCCATTGAATTAGGACCTCGGCGACTAATGACGGTATAATTTTGGACCTGGGAGTCCATTGGTAGTTTCGGACCTGGGAGTCCATTGAAGATTAAAACTTGGACCTGGGAGTCCATGGACCTGTGAGTCCTTTGGACCTGGGAGTCCATGCACCTGGGAGTCCTTTGGACCTGTGAGTCCAATTCTGTTGGAAATTTTGTGGGTCCATTGATTATAGTATTTAAAGTTGATAATGTTTGACAGTTTTATGTAGGTTTTAATGATGCCAGCTTGCCAAAAAATATCGGTATCTGGCGAAACAGGTTAATAAAAAACTGTGGCGAAAAACAATTAGAATGTCTCTGTTGTCCTTCCCTCCGAGTCCTATAGTGTAAACTAGCATTATTATTATTTTTGTACGCCAATTTCTTGGTCCATGTTTGTTTTTCAAAAGAAAGATAACTTGCATATCATTACGTATTAACTTTTTTTCTGATTATATTAAGTCTATTTAGCTCAAAAGAGGTGGGGACTTTCAAGCGTGACTCGGGGTTCAAATTCCGTAATTGGTGAAAGCAATGCCTGCGGTATGTGGATTCCTGTCTCAATACAATGTAAATCCCCAAGAGTAAGTACCGATACTTTGGCGCAGTGGGATGGGGTGCCGGTACTGTCTCAAAACTAAGAAACCAACGGGTTCTTGGTTCGATCACCGTCTGTACCTAATATAGGGACAAGGAATTGACTGGGACTGGCACCAGTGTGAATGGGATCAGCCTTGTTTTCCCCCTAAATGAACATGGCCCGCGGCGCTTGGGATCGAGACAGGGGAGGGCATGCTGTGAGACAGCAGCCATGCCTCAAGGTAACTTTATTGGCGGTCGGTAAGGTTTACGAGGACCGGGGTGGAGAAACCGAAATCGTGACCCTGAACGACGACATATCACAGCGTAACTTTTTATTTTTATATCAGTTTTATTTTTCTTTCTTTCTTTCTGTTTCTTTCTTTCAACTCTTTGCAATATTCAATAAGAGATAGAAAGACTATCGGGGAAAAACTATTCAACAAAAATTTGCAAAATGAATAAATAAATGTAACCATGTCCGAGAGGGTTAAACATTGTTATTGCCCCAAAACACAATTGAAATAGAAACTCCAAGAGTAAGCGCTCCAAAATGCAAACCCTACCTCCCCCCCCAAAAAAAAAAAATGATAATAAATAAATAAATAAATAAAATAAATAATACAACCACACCAACAAAATCAACAACTCACATTGTTATCGACAAGAATGTGTTAATTGTTTGAGCAAACTATGTACTCTACACTTTATAGTAATCGTTTAATGAACTCCTGTAGACTCTCGTGGTGCCCGGCGGAGCACCGTTCCCGTTAAGCTGGCTGGACCAGAAGGGTCGGGAGTCCGGGAGTCCAGAAAACGGGAGAGCAGGCGGGTTGGCCAATGGGCAATGGGGCAGCATGGCTCCGGTCTCAGGAAGTACGAGAGTCCTTCTCGGTGGTAACGTGGTCCGGAGTAATGTTTGTTTTAGCTTAGTTTAATTTTATTTCATTCGGACAAAATTAGCCGCTATTCACGGTAAGATTTTACATCGCCTTGTACATAACTATTTTATGTAGCAATAAGCGTTTGAGATTTATGTGACAAAAACACTGAATTTTACCTATACTACAAATTGCTCTTTTAGGGTAAAGCAACTTCAACAATGTTAAATGACACATTCAATTTATCTTAGACTAAACTCCTGACTGGGTAGCTTCTGCTATGACCTACACGGGAGTGAAAACTTCAAATCAGGTCTGTTACCGCAATATATTTCCTCCGTCCATGGTCAAAAGAGTTATATTTAATTCTTCTTTTTATTTGATCTGTAAACTATTTTTAACTATTCAAACAAATTGTTAGCATAAAAACTTGCCTATAGTACCAAGCAATGGAGAGCTGTTGATAGTATAAAACATTGTGAGAAACGGCTCCCTCTGAAGTAATGTCGTTTTTGAGAAAGAGGTAGTTTCTCACTCAAATAATAAAAGACTTCAGCGAAGCCTTTTATTATGCACCTGAAAGCATACAAATTTGTGCAACGAGGATGTTTTTTCTCATTATTTTCTTGCAACTGCGATGATCATTTGAGTCCAAATTTTCACTGATTTGTTAATTTATGCATATGATGGGATACACCAAGTGAGAATAATGGTTTTTGACAATTACCAAAGGTGTCCAGTGCCTTAAAGTGAAGATTTCCTTTCTACGAGATTATTGCCCTGCGTTCAAAGACATTATACAGTTTACTTCACAAAGAACAATACTGGAAAGCACAATAACTGTATTTATGCAAATATTTTGCTTCACTTTACTAAAGCTACTTTTGTGCACTAGCAACTCTTTTGAAATTTGGCCCATAATACTGTGAGATATTCTGCAAGTAATGCCTTCGTATTGCAACACTTTGGAACTCCCCAGCGTCCAGTAACTTGATGTCCACCTTACAATCTCACGTTGTTATCGACAAGAATGTGTTTATTGTTTAAAACCAAGGTTAACTTCAAAATTTGTAAACCCATAAGTTTATGAAATATGATGTTCAAAATAATAATGTATTCTACACTTTATAGCAATCGTATAATGAGTCCGGGAGTACGGGAACGGGAGAGCAGGCCGGTTGGTCAATGCCGGGCAATTGGGGAGGGGGCAGCATAGCCCCGGTCTCAGGAAGTACAAAAACAAAACCCCCACCCCCCCCCCCCACAACCCCAACCCCAACTCCCGAACCCCCACCCCCAAATAGAAATTTCACTGTCAAAAAACTTTCAATTAGTTGGCACGTTTGCCCCAGTTGATGTCTGGAGCCCCTCCCCCCCCCCCAATGTGCCCTCCTCCATCCCAATTCTAAATTTGGACATTTGAAATTAAAAAACTTACCAGGATAAACATTTTTAATTTTTATAAAACTATTAAAAAAATAAAAATAAAAAAAAACCCAAAACCCCAAAACCCCAAACCCCCAAACCCCCAAAACCCCAAACCCCCAAACCCCCAAACCCCCATACCCCAACCAGCAAACCCCAAAACTACCAAACCCCAAACCCCCAAACCCCAAAACCCCGAAACCCCCAAAACCCAATACCCCTACCCAAACCCCCAACCCCAACCCCCTAAACCCCAACCCAAAACCCCAAACCCCAAACCCAAAACCCCAAAACCCCCAAACCCCAAAACCCCAAAACCCCCAAACCCCAAAACCCCAAAACCCCAAACCCCATAACCCATAACCCCCAAACCCTAAACCCCAAAACCCCAAACCCCAAAACCCCAAACCCTAAACCCAAAACCCCCAAACCCCAACAAACCCCAAAACCCCAAACCAACCAAACCCAACCCAAAACCCCACAAAACCCCAAACCCCCAAACCCCAAACCCCCAAACCCCAAACCCCCAAACCCCCAAACCCAAACCCAAAACCCCAAACCCAAAACCCCAGAACATAAACCCACAACCCAAAAGCCCAAACCCCAAACCCCAAACCCAAACCCCAAACCTACCAAACCTAAAACCCCAGGTAAAACGATTTTCATAGAGTAGCCAACCCCACCAATGTGCCCTCCTCCATCCCGATTCTAAATTTTGAAATTAAACCTTTGAAATTAAAAATACTTACCAGGTAAACAGTTTATTTTTTATAAAACCATAAAAAAATATAAAAAACCCAACCCCCAAAACCCAAAACACCCAAAACCCCCAAACCCCCAAACCCCAAAACCCCAAAACCCCCAAACCCCAAAACCCCAAAACCCCAAACCCAAACCCCAAAACCCCAAACCACTAAACCCAAAACCCAACCAAACCCCAAAACCCAAAACCCAAACCCAAAACCAAAAATCCCAAAACCCCCAACCCCCAAACCCCCAAACCCCAAACCCCCAAACCCCCAAACCCCCAAACCCCCAAACCCCAATACCCCAAACCCCCAAAACCCCAGAACCATAAACCCACAAACCCAAAACCCACAAACCCCCCAAAACCCCAAACCCCCAAACCCCCAAACTACCAAACCCAAAACCCCCAAACCTAAAAACGTTTGCCCCAGTAGATGTCTGGAGCCAACCCACCAATGTGCCCTCCTCCATCCCGATTCTAAATTTTGAAATTAAACCTTTGAAATTAAAATACTTACCAGGGTAAACAGTTTTATTTTTTATAAAACCATAAAAAATATATAAAAAACCCAACCCCCAAAACCCCAAAACCCCAAAACCCCCAAACCCCCAAACCCAAAACCCCATAACCCCATAACCCCATAACCCCATAACCCCATAACCCCATAACCCCCAAACCCCAAAACCCCAAAACCCCAAAACACCAAAACCCCAAAACACCAAAACCCCGACACCCCGACACCCCGACACCCCGACACCCCGACACCCCGACACCCCGACACCCCGACACCCCGATACCCCGACACCCCGACACCCCGACACCCCAACACCCCGACACCCCAACACCCCGACACCCCAACACCCCAAAACCCCAAACCCCCAAACCCTAAACCCAAACCCAAAATCCAAAAACCCACAAACCCCCAAAACCCCCAAACCCCAAACCCCCAAACCCCCAAACCCCCAAACCCCCAAACCCCCAAACCCCCAAACCCACAAAACCCCCAAACCCCCAAACCCCATACCCCAAACCCCCAAACCCACAAACCCCCAAACCCACAAACCCCAAAACCCACAAACCCCAAAACCCCAAAACCCCAAAACCCCAACCCCCAAACCCCAAACCCCCAAATCCCCAAACCCCCAAACCCCCAAACCCCCAAACCCCCAAACCCCCAAACCCCTAAACCCCCAACCCCCAAACCCCCAACCCCAAAACCCAAAACCCAAAACCCTAAAACCCCATACCCAAAAAACCCCAAACCCAGAACCCAAACCCCCAAACCCCAAACCCCAAACCCCCAAACCCCAAACCCCAAACCCCAAAATCCCAACCCCCCAGACCCCCCGACCCCCAGACCCCAGACCCCCTAAAATGGTGCATCTTCTTGTGCCCCGTAAAAAATTACCGTAATTACGGCGCTGACAATTTCTAAGCTTGCATCCAACAAGTGATATACATTGACCTTATTAGGACCTTTTTTTGCTAGCGTGTTGACCAGTGGCATAACCAAATGGTGTAGGGAGAGCCGCCCCCCAACTTTCCTTCTACCCCCTCTTTCCTTCCACCCCCTCTTGCCTCCCACCCCCTCTTGCCCCAATATGAGATTTGTCAAATATGCACAAATGAATGGTTCAATACATCACTTAGCCTCCACAAAGCAAGTTACTTCTTTCCCCACCCCTTTTTAAAATGAAGATTCCTGCCACAAGCGATTGCATGATTGGTGAACAGATTTCTCCCAATGTGCCGTATTTTTGACCGCGTGAGGGCGCTCTCAAAAATAATTGTATAACTTCCGGGGTATAACTTATGCGATTATCGTCTGCTCAGGTAGCTGTGTACAGTTTTAACATCGGCGTTCTGTCACTTCTGTGCGCGAGAGAGTTTAGTCAGTGCTTCTGGAATCTAAGGTGGATTAATAACGGCTCCTTTAAAGAAATAAAGAGCCCTGCATCTAATCTTAAAAAATATCAAAACTGGCAGTTAAGCGTGGCTCATCCTTTCCTCTTTATACTTATAGAAACAACTGTTCTCCGCGAACAAAAACTGCTTCAAATACTTCCTCCAGACAGTTAAGGACTGAAACACATTACTACCAGACGTCATATCCATCAAGGACAATAAAACCTTTAAAGGAGCCCTTATTACCTTAGATTCTAGAAGCACTGACTAGTGTCTCTTGCGCACAGAAGTGACAGAACGCCGATGCTAAATTGTACACAGATAGCTGAGCAGACGATAAGTTATACCCCCGGAAGTGATAAAAATATTTTTGAGAGCGGCCTCACGCGGTCAAAAATACGGCGCATTGTCTTATTTCTAATCCCCTTGGTAAGAACAATTGCTCGTTGGTACATTATTAAACACAATGTGTAATAGAAGCCTAGAAGTCCCTAGGAAATAACGGTGACCTGCGCAGTTGTAATGAGCAGAGCGACCTTACGTTAGCGCTTTTGTTCTTTATGGGCAGATTCTCCAATGGAATTTACTGTGTTGTAACCTCATAAAGGATCTGAACAGGTGTTATGCAAATGAGGCAGGTTTATTTGCGCCCGTTTTGAAGCATACTCTGTGTGTACTGAAAATGCCATGCCGTCTTCACCATGCGTGTTCACCCGGGTGAAGACGGCATGGCATTTTCAGTACGCGAGGACTACAAGCAGCCTGGCCCTACCTCTGGGCTCCAGCACGGGATTTGGACGTCGCTTATTTGGATGAACTTTACCGGGAAAATAACTCATAGTTGCTGATATATATATTCAGGAAATATTGGCAATAACTGTTGAAGCATTTGACAAAAGTCTTGGCTGATATTTTGGAGGACACTTACGACTGAGAAAGAGAGAGAGAGTGACTTGCAATTCCTTCACTTGCAAGAAGGAATTGCCTTTTTACAAACTGCAGAACATTAAACACAATTTACTATTGAGCCCTTTAGTACATATCGGAAGTTCCACGGAGTTAACTTTAGCTCAGACTACAGACTTTATTAAGGTGAACTATTGGACAATTAATAACTTCAGTGTTGAGCATGCGAGTGTGGCTGGAGAGTGCTCCAGTGATTGAACGCAGTCTGCAGTGTAAAAAAGATGCACGACCAAAGCCACTGATGTCGAGCCCAGCTTTTCCAACGACATCTTGTTGAATGTTGGTGAACATCCATGCACAATTCCTCGATGCCTACATTTTGAAGCTTTAGCTTATTAAATCCCTCAGGATGAACTGGAACTAGCATTGAGGATAGGGGTTGTATTTCAGACTGTACTTATTCGTCAAGAAGCTGTGACCGGACCTTGCTGATTCGTGAGTGTGGACCGAGACGGGGACCGACTAGAGGCGCACCCAGACCGCAGAGAGCTGCCGTGTTCCAGTCAAGATTCAAGAGACATTGTTGTTGTGTTGAGTTGAAAGATGGAGAACATTTCATGTGCTGACTATCGAGAGACTTTGGCCCGGTGGGAGTTGAAGATCTATGGATTGTGTGGTAATGGGATGCGACATTAGGTCGTCCAAAGAAAGACGAGTGTGAGGACCGCCCACGGTAAGCGAAGATCTAACCTATTCTCTTGCAGGTTGTCACTCTTCTTTTAAACCCCTGTCCTCACAAGATAATCTACGATGAACTTGTTGAGTTGTCCCACATTTGTTAAGCTTTCAATGTGTTATCACGCTGTCTTGGTGTTTCTTGATTTGCATGTTGGTCGAAGCCAATGATGCTTTTTAATTAGAAGACGAGTCTTACTGGAATTTCTCATGGGTTGTGACTTCAAAGTCGCCAGTTGTCATGTTTAATTATAGTTGTTTAATTATAGTTGTCATGATTAAATTTGGTAATTCAAATTAAATAGCGTAAATAGGAGCAAAATAAGTAATAATAGAATGGTGAATCTTCACTATTTCCTTCAAAATACAATAATTTTTCACAGCAACAAAACCAACAAATCTCTTGTTTTTTTAAACAACTCAATTGTTCATTCCTGTCCGATTTGCATTCATTTTGGTGATCAAATGTTGATTTAGGAATATTGTATAAGTCAATTTAGACAGACTAAATTAATATACATATTCCTAATGACAGCATTTAACTAATTCTGAATGTATAGCTACTTCAAATTTCAATGTAGTAAGAAAAGACAACATGTAAAAAACTTAACAAAGCTGTCAAAACAAATTGTAGCAAAAGAAATTAACATAGCTGAAATTCCACCTATGCAAATCCTTTGTAGCTTATGTTGCAATGGTAATAATTTTCCCAAACCAATACTTATAACTAGTTGTGAGCACTGCCACAAAAGGAAAAAATGGGGGAGGTTTAAATTTTTTAAATAGAAAGAAGAAAAAAGATGCAGAAAGGAAGCAGAAAAAGAAAATGTTCTTCTCCATGATGACAAGAGAGATCAACCACTGAGAACACTGATGTCAATGATGCCTGTAGGTATGTATGAATGGTAAGTCAGCAAAGGCCTAGAGTTAATATTAGTGCTGGCCTAGAGGTAAGATAACTTGCTATCCCTTTATAGCAGGTTCACTGAGAATAGGCAGCACCAATAGTTCACTCTCAATACCTGAGTAGACGATGACGACTCTCCTTCTGATGTCAAGAGATCATCAGTGAGGTCAAGTATTTTCCAGCAAAGCTGAAGTTTTAGGTCAGGTAAAGTATCCTGGGTAAGTGAGAAAGAAAAATAACCTTTTCTCCACAGAGCTCCTAACCTTTTTTCCACAGATCTAACTCTTATTTCTGCAGATTCTAATGACCTCTTCCTCCACAGGCAATAACTATTTTCTTGTTTTCCACAGTATATAAGCGGTTTTCCTAATGTGGATGCTGTGACAGGTGATTGCGCATTGATGGCAACTCATGGACACCACAGTTAATGACAGTTTGGTAAGGTGTCAGGGTAAACTGAAGGTAAATCTCGCTATGGCTCGATGTGATTCCAAATGCTAATCTTTCTAGATAGTTTTCTTCCCAAGTATGTACAGGTGATGTTTTCTTCTTGACGTTGATGAACTTGCTTGTGCAACTGAGGTGACATCTACCTGCAGGGACTGTGGTCTCACAAGATTTGGTTATGCACCAGGTTATGTAAGTTAGGAGTTTAATGGTAAGAAACTACTTAATCAAAGGGACAATTACTCAACTGTAAGACATTTGGAGGATCACAACCATCTCTGAAAACTTTAGGAAAAATAATGTATCGAAAAAGTTACAATATTCTAATCTCTCAAACAAGTCTCTAAACATTTTAGTTGTAACCGATAATCAAAAGTATTGCATTATTTTTGACATTCCACAAACCAAGCAATGTTTGCTTTAGGTCAATTGTTGGCATTTCTGTAGTTGAAGATGTTACCCTCCATCTTGAAATAATACAGTACTCACTTCAGCTCTTCTTGCAAATGATCACAAATTTACAAAGTGGCTTGGGTCTAAATTGTAAGTCATCTCCTTTCAGTGTATATCATCCAGGGTTCTGCATGCGACTTGACTTGAGGCTACATTCTAGTGTGCAGTGGTGACTACAACCAGAGCTGTTGCGAGCTGCATCGGTAGGACTGGATTATACAGGTGTAAAAAGTCAACAGCAGCCAGCTTGGTTTGAAGTGATACATTCTAAAACAAATGCGCCAGATTTTTGACCACGTGAGGGCGCTCTCAAAAATAATTGTATCACTTCCGGGGGTATAACTTAAGCGATTATCGTCTGCTCAGGTAGCTGTGTACAGTTTTAACATCAGCGTTCTGTCACTTCTGTGGGCGAAAGAGTTTAGTCAGTGCTTCTAGAATCTAAGGTGGATTAATAACGGCTCCTTTAAAGAAATAAAGAGCCCTGCATCTAATCTTAAAATATATCAGAACTGGCAGTTAAGCGTGGCTCATCCTTTCCTCTTTATACTTATAGAAACAACTGTTCTCCGAAAACAAAAACTGCTTTAAATACTTCCTCCAGACAGTTAAGGACTAAAACACATTACTACCAGACGTCATATCCATCACAGAAAATAAGACCTTTAAAGGACCAGTTATTACCTTAGATTCTAGAAGCACTTTCTAAACTCTCTTGCGCACAGAAGTGACAGAACTCCGATGCTAAACTGTACACAGGTAGCTGAGCAGACGATAAGTTATACCCCCGGAAGTGATAAAAATGTTTTTGAGAGCGCCCTCACGCGGTCAAAAATACGGTGCATTAGAAGTTCTTCCAACAAAAATTTTGAGAAATGAAGTGACTCGTCACCTTTGAAGATCTAAATAGCCAGTAGTCAAAAGAAGTTCTACCATTTCCAACACCACAACAGAATTAAGCATTAACAGTTACCATCTAGACCAACTTTTCTACCCCAAAACTTGCACATCTTATTATATTTTGAAGAAAAAGTTCTTATTTATTTATAGGCAAGTAAGCAAATTGTCACTCTTGAAGATCTAGATATAGCCAGCAGTCAAAAATAGTTCTACCATTTGTGATCCACAACAGCATGATAGCATTTAAAACCATTATTAAGTGCTGTTTCTGTAATTAAAGTTAGTACCCTTAATCTTGAACAATATAGTATTCAGCTCTTCTTGCAAATAATCACAAATTAACAAAGTGGCATGGGCTTACCTTATGTCATTCCCTCATTTCAGTGAAAACCATCCAGGGTTCTGTGAGCACCTTGACTAGAGGCTACATTCTAGTTTGCGGTATTGACCACAACCAGAGCTGCACTGGTGGAGTGGAGATTATACTGGTGGAGTGGAGATTATACAGGTGCAGAAAATCATCAGCAGGCCACATGGTTTGAAATTAATATTTTAAAAACTTTAATTTGAGCAGAAGTTCTTCCCACATATGTTCGGCAAATTAAGCAACTTGTCACCTTTGAAGAGCTACATTAAGCCAGCAGTCAAAAGTAGTTCTGCCATTTCTGAATTCACAACAGCATGAAGCATTTTAATTTTAAAAGTTAAAACTATTTACCACAACCAACCTCCCGACCAACAAACTTGCACATCTCAATGAACTTGCCTTAAGAGTGCTATTTGTGTTTCTGCAATCAAAAATAATACCCTCCTGGCTTCTGACTGGCAACCCCGAATAAAGATACTGACAAAATTGGGAGACCGCCAACATGAGGCTATTATAGCTCAGTTGGTAGAGCACCAGCACATTAATCCAGAGGTCACAGGTTCAAGTCTCGCTCTAGTCAATATTTCTTTGTACAACCCAAAAATTTGTTTTAAATTTACCTAGTCAGTTTCCATTTTTGTTTGTTGCTCCTTTTTTTAAAGTAAAATCCATCTGGATCGGAGCGAGTGCCTTGATTGAGGCTGCACTAGTGTGCAGTGGTGACTACAACTGGAGCTGCTGGGAGCTGCATGAGTAGATCTGGAGGATGCAGGTGTAGAAAGTCAACAACAGCAGACCGATTGGTAAATTAAAAATGACATTTTTAAATCTTAAATTGAAAAAAAAAATCTTCCTATGTACTAGGTGAATAAACAAACCATCACTTTTGAAAATCTAGATACAGCCATCAATCAAAAGTATATAGTTTCACCTTTTGCGATTCCACAATAGCATGAAGCATTAGTTACCATCGAAACCAACTTCCCTACCAACAATTGCCCAGCTCAAGGAACTTGCAATAAGAGTACAATTTTGGTTTCTGTAATCAAAAGTAATACCCTCAGTGCGAATTAAACAATAGTTAACAGCTCGTATTGCAATTTATTGCAAAGATTATAGTAATAAAGTATGTGTCTCACTTTATGTCATCTCCTTCCTTTCAGTGAAAACAATCCGGGTGCAATAAGCGCCTTGACTGAAGGCTACATTCTAGTGTGCAGTGGTGACTACAACTGGAGCCTTAGCGAGCTGAATCTGCATATCTGGAGGATGCAGAAAGTCAACATCAGAAGACCTTGTGGTAAGGGGCCTACCAGAGTAATCACTATTTAAGAATTTCAAACTTGTTTGAAATGTTTGGTTTTGCCCCACCCACCCCAAATTTTGATTTTCTTTAGTTTTGACAGACTATTTAACATAATGTATACACTGAAGAACAAAGTAATGCCTGAAGCAGATATTTCAGATCAATGTTCTCCCAGCTTAGGAGTTTTCAATGGCTTTTCCCGGCTTCAAAGCATGCAACTTTCAAGTTGAAACAGAAGAGGAATTTTGTTGTCATCTCCCTCTCACCATCTCACAGTACACAGAGGTTGCCTATTGAAACAAGATTGAGCGACTGATGAGAGAACTGACATGACAGATGATCTGGAAGAGACCTAAGGGCATTTTTCACCCTAAGAATTTTGTTTTTCCGATTACAAGCTGAACTTTAATTTTTCAGTTATTGCTTAACCCACCCACCCACAATTTTGAAAAAAAGATAGACATTTTAATACACTGATTATTCGGGATGGCCCCTAACTTTGAAATAAACGATGTTTAACTTTTTTTTGAAGAGAAGTTTGTACGTAATGTGTTTGGTAAATAAGCAAGTATCACATTTGAAGATCTAGATAGCCAGCAGTCAAAAGTAGTTACACCATTTGTGATTACACAACAGCATGAAGCATTAGTTCTCTGAGCCAAATTCCCAACCAGCAAACTTACACATCTCAAGAAACTTGTCTTAACAGTTCTACTTGTGTTTCTGCATTTCGAAAATAAAATCCTTATTCCTGATGACACAATAGTTATCAGCTCATCTTGCAATTCATCTCAAAGATATAGTAATAAAGTCTGTGCCTCATTTTATGTCATCTCCTTCGTTTCAGTGAAAACCACAGGGTGCAGCGAGCGCCTTGACTAAAGGCTACATTAGTGTGCAGCAGCGCAGTGGTTACTGCAACTGGAGCTGTTGGGGCTGTATTGGTAGATCTGGAGGATGCAACAACAGCAGACTGTTTGGTAAGTTTGAAATTATATATAAAACTTATAATTGTGGAGAATTTTTGACCATACATTTGGTGAAAAAGCAAGTGTTCACTTTTAGGTTTTGAAAGAATCAATTCAGATATGTTTTTTAGTTTTCATTTGAATCATCATACAACAAACCTGTGGAAATCTCATCTCAAAATTGCCAGTCAAATTTCTGAGCCGGGCAAAAACTGCACGTATAGACCTAGACTTTGTTAGTGGGCCCTAAATATGAATGGAAGAACTGATCAGAGTCTGGAGGAAAAACTGCTTTCGCAAATGACACTCTTTAGACTTGACTAAGGGTAATTGATACTGTTATTATTAAAAGTTGTTTATCTTCTGCAGATGAAGACACTAACCATTGCTTCTTGGACTGTGTCTCAACCAGTTGACGAAGGACTGTGTCATGTCTAGCCGGATAATTCTCCCCGAGAGAGTTCAACTCTTCAAAGTGGCTCAGAAATGTTGAGGCTCACAAAGGCTTCTTAGACTCATGTATGCAACAGCTGACAAAGGACTGTGTCATGTCTAGCCTGATGATTCTCAACCACGAGTTAGAACTTTTCAAACTGTCAAAGGCTACCAATTGGAGGGCCCCATGAGCTACCAATGGATGTGCTACCAGCATAAAGAGGACTAGTGCAAGTCTAGGACGATGATTCTCAACCATGAGGTCAACTTTTCAAAGTGACTTAAAAGTGATGTTGAGGCTAACCATAAAGAAGGCCCCAAATTTGCAACCAATGCTTTTGAAAACAATTGTGCCAGCTTCATCTGAAAGAAGATCAAGTCTAGCAAGATTCATTTTCTCAACCATGAGTTCAATTTTTCAAGTGACTTACAAATTTTGAGGCAATGGAGTATGGCCCCATTTTGCCAATCATCAACGCTTGTGTGCCCAGCATCATCTGAAGAGGACTGCGTCAAGTCTAACCAGATGGCACTTGATGACACTTGAGGCAGTTAAGACCCGTCTCAGTTTAATTTGTAGTCCATGGTCTTCAAGTATTTTGATTACAGTTTACTGAGTCCATCAAAATCCAACACCATTGATACACCCGGCATTCATTTATCCTAAGGTGTTAGTTTATCATGGAAAATCACAGCTAGTCATCAAAGTCAAGTAAATTACCCTTTGGATTTTGATGGATACAGTTTGTTAAGAGAAAGAAAAAAAAACAATTGACAATATTTTTGACTGCATGAGGGCGCTTTGAATGGCAAATATTTTTGCTTCGCACGTAATTACAGTTTTTATCTTAATTTGACTGCCTGTATGTTGTATTCTTGAATCAATGGCCAAACCATGATAAAAAACCAAGAAAAGAAAAAACAGTTCTTTTTTACTTGTGTCAAATCTTGTAAATTCGGTCCGCACATGCCCTCACATGGTCAAAAACATTGTGAATTGATGTCACACAATAATTACTTTTTAAGAAGAAAAAAAAGTACATTTTCGGGCTAAAGATTTTTATTTTTATTATTTGTTTTGGTGATAAAATCAAGTTTGTAAAAAAAATTATGTGATGAAGGGAAAACTGGACCAAATACTCATCAACCTGTTTTTTGACTTTTGTCTCATGTTGTGTATACATGTAACTATTATGAAGTAGGTCTTAATTAAACTTAATTACGGCTAAATCAATCACAAATATTCAAGGCCTCTCATATTGACATACTATAGCTAGGCCAACTTTGCTAAATTCTCATTGCGAAAGTGACTTTTAAAGCTGTACACACTTTCAGAGCCCAAAATAGATGGAATTCTTGTTATAATTGTTTGCTCCACAAAACTTTTTGACTCATTGCCACGATGGCGAAATCTTTGTTCAAATCATGCAGGGTTTCTGGGTCAAACATTAATCTGTGGTCTATTTTTCAATGGTTAATATTGACCTTTTTGAAGGTAGAGCATTTTTAAGGACTAGTTTATTGTATGTCAGTACAAAACAACACCCAACACCACAAAAAGTAGTTATAAACAAATAAATAAACCCTAAAAATTACTGTGCCAGAATTTTAGGGGGAAAAAATTGGTGATGTTGATTCTTTATTGGTGGTTAAAATGGTGAGAAATTTGGCTTTTCAGATGTGTAAGGTTAGTTATATTTGAGAAGAATGTGTCAAACAGAGATTACAATGTCATCCTGAAGTATAAGAACAAGCTGAAACAATTCCTTGTTTTTGAAGATAACAGATTACAAAAGATTTCTTTTGGCATGCCTGTACACAATTAAAGAATGAAGCCCTTGTAAATTCTCAGAGTTGGAAAAGTTGTATACCATTTATAAGTTTCATTTTGATTTGATTGTTTTCTAGCGTATCAAGTAATATTTTTCATTGCAATCTCATGGCATAGAGTTAGACATATCACAAGATCAAAGATGAATGAGAGGGGACCAGTTGCTCTTTGACTTCAGGCCTATTTTGCAGGTAACCATACTTGATACAGGCTTAACTAAAATGTGCTGGATTCGAACCATTGATCTCCATTATACTGGAGAGACTGGAGATTAATGGTTCGAGCACATGAGCAAGCAAGGCATGCTGGACAAAATGGCAAGGCAAGATCGATCACCCCTGGGAATGAGGTTGGGCTGATTCATACTTGCTACGACTGCAAATTCGGATTTAACGTTCATACTTCATTGAAGTTAAAATTAGATATGCATTTAATTTGCGTTCGCGTGCAGAAACGCACGCATTAACTTGTGCTCATACTTTCAGGCAGTGCAAGGATCTTTTCGTAAATTGATTGATTTATAGGCTTGTATTCCTTCTTAAAGTAAAATTTACAGCAGATTTTTCAAATTTCCTTCCACGAATTAAATCACTGCTCTCTACTCAGTAGCCTATACATATGCGCATCTCAGTATTCTTTCAAACTTTTGATATACCTATTTTGAAATAAGTGCAGGGTTTTCATCTTCTCTAATCAGGGCCCTGTTTTACAGAGCTGCTTAAGCCTAAAAAAGTAGTGAAGCACAACCAAATTATGCTTACCAGAATAAGGTTACCGGCCAACCTCCTGTCACATGTACAATGATTTGTGACTGGTAACCTGTTTATTTCTGCTTAGCAGAAAATTGTTAAGCAATATTTTCGACTGCTTAAGTAGCTCTGTGAAATTAAGCCCAGGGAGCAATTTCATAGAGCTGCTTACGCACAAAAAGTAGCCAAGCACAACAAATTATGCTGACCAGATTAAGGTTACCGACCAAACTACCGTGTCATTATGTGAATTTTGTGACTGCATGGTATCCTGCTGATTGTTGTTTAGCAGAAAATTGTTAAGCAATATTTTCTGCTTAAGCAGCCACTCAAGCAAAAATTGTATTGCTTGAACATTTCTGCTCGGCAACTATAAGCAGAATACCAGTCATAGATGCTACATGTGAAATGGTATTTTAGCTGGTAACTTTTTTCTGGTAAGCCTCATTTCGTTGGGCTTAGCCACTTTTTGTGCTTAAGCAGCTGTATGAAATTGGACGCTGGTTCATGCCCCAAATCACTGACACTGCGTATAGATGGATTGCAACGTCATTGGCCGCCTACTTTTATCGTTTTGGAGAAACAGCAAACAAGTAACGTGAGGAAAGGTAACCAGTTATTGATTTGATATTGTTTCCAAGACTGTTGGTTTAAAACACACATTATCATCTCTCAACTCGCGTTTCGCTTGCGTTTTCGCGGATTTTGCCCACGGATGGGGGAATAGTCGGGTGCTTTCAAAATTACGGTCTCCAGGCGTTGATTTCCATAGGTGCTGCCGGTCTCATGTACTTGTACACTAGGCATGACAAACTACGTCACTTCTAGAAGCAGATCGCGCGCCAACCATGTCCCGGGGAGGATGACACATAAATGGAGGACATGGATGAAGGGTAAGCTTTCGTCACTTCATGTTTATTTAATAAATTAAATGATTGTGCCTGTAATCAGTGCCTGTCGTCATAGGGGCCATTCAGAATTAATGTGAAGATTTTGATATGTTTTGATATGTGTTCGAAATTGTGGGTAGTCTAAGTAAAAGAGATAACTGAAAATTTACATTCATATTTCAATTCAAATCGAAATTGGAACAACTTTGTTTCATGTAGTGTGCAGTTCCGATGGTGGTCAACATGTCAACCTGACCTTGTTTCAACCAAGTCAATAACAAATAGTTGACCTCAAGAGGATTTTCTGTTGCAGAAAAGCCATTGAAAACTCCTGAGCTGGGAGAACATTGTTTAAAATATCTGCTTCATTTGAGGCATTACAAATTTGTTCTTCAGGATTCTGCCCAGCATGCCATAGTATTCAGTGGTGGAAAAATGTTTCCCTGGAAACCATTGAGATGGATCAGTTACACAATAGATCAAAAAGAAGTACTCAAAATTATTGGCTTCAGATACCATTTTTACTTGTAAATACCCAATTTTACATTTCGCTGGAAACTATTGAAAGGAAATTGCAAGTGTATAATTTAAACATTTGGAAAATGTGTGGTGGTCGGAAACGGATAAAATTCTGCCAGTGGCAGTGGTGGTTGGGGAATTCTGAGTACCGGGCGGGTTTTCTTGCACCGACCACTGTGGGCAGAACCCTGGCTCTCCAGTGCAGCCATGTTGTATATTGAACAGTCAGTCAATATCTACAAATCTAAATTTTGGGTGGGTTGGTGGGTGGGTCAAAACATTAAGTGGGTCCTTTCTCTATCATTCTATGGTCAAGCTGTGCACAGGATTATGTATCCAAAAATAAAGTCTTGCATTTTGACAGCCAAGCGGCCCATATTTTCCCAGCAAACAACACGGAACTGGACCAGCACTTGCCCAAACTTTGCGTTTTGCCAGTTGTGCATCAATGGGCCAGCGCCGGCAAACACTACTGCCAGTACTGGTACTGTTCAGGCTTGCACAGAGGCTCGGAACTGGCCAAGTGCAGGCAGCTAAAATATAACTCAACCATAAAAACCAGAATTGGCCCATTTCTGTTTGCAAGTTAAATATGAAAATTTGGGAGTTCCTTCGAACAGTACTGGCCCAGTTCAGGGCCAACTTGGAATTCCTTTTAGTACACAATCAGTGCTATAATTAGAAGTTGTAATGTATTGCATTGCATATTCACACACTTTGAGCATAATACTAAATAGTACTTGTGTATTTACCAAGTGCGCATGCACAGACCGGCTTACTGCTATAGATAGCTAACCTAAGCCTGTTAATGCCCTTTTCTCAATACCTGTGCTGAATTATTTTTAGTCCAAAAGCAACTTTTTTTTCCCCAGGCATTAATAATTTGGTTTGTCTATGAAACTTGGTCCATTCAACAGAGTTAATGTTAACAATCTCTATAACTATTTATCAATTCAGTGTAAGATCAACAAAAAGTATGCGCTTTGCAGTTATGGTTCCAAGTATAACAAAATTATGCATATTTCAATAATTAATATTGAAATATGTACTTTTGACAGTTAGACAGAACAGAACACATACATTTATTGTAAGCTGTATTTTACATAAAATACAAGACACTTCTTTTTTGCAATCATTATGAATCCCCCATTTTCATATTAAAGTGAAAACCTGTCAAATAGTTTGTTTATTTGATTTGCATAATCTTTATGCAGATCGTTCTATGCATTGTATACTGGGTAAACTGCCATTTATTACTTAGAATGTACCAGTACTAAACAACGCTGGCCCATTACAGGTTGTGTACCGTCATACTGTAACGGATTGCCTTTACCAGGCTCACAATGACCCAATACAGTTTGTGTAATATCATGTGATAACGGTTTGTCTTTACCAGGCCGGCACTGGCCCATTACAGGTTGTGTACCGTCATACCATATCGGTCTGCCCCTACCAGGCTGGCACTGGCCAATAAGAGGTTGTGTACAATCATACCATAACGATCTGTCCCTACCAGGCCGGCACTGGCCCATTACAGGTCGTGTACTGTCGTACCATAACGGTCAACCCCTACCAGGCCGGCACTGGCCCATTACAGGTTGTTTACCGTCATACCATATCGGTCAACCCCTACCAGGCCGGCACTGGCCCATTACAGGTTGTGTACTGTCATACCATAACGGTCAACCCCTACCAGGCCGGCACTGGCCCATTACAGGTTGTGTACCGTCATACCATATCGGTCAACCCCTACCAGGCCGGCACTGGCCCATTACAGGTTGTGTACCGTCATACCATATCGGTCAACCCCTACCAGGCCGGCACTGGCCCATTACAGGTTGTGTACCGTCATACCATATCGGTCAACCCCTACCAGGCCGGCACTGGCCCATTACAGGTTGTGTACCGTCATACCATATCGGTCAACCCCTACCAGGCCGGCACTGGCCCATTACAGGTTGTGTACTGTCATACCATATCGGTCAAACCCCTACCAGGCCGGCACTGGCCAATTAGAGGTTGTGTACCATCATACCATAACGATCTGTCCCTACCAGGCCGGCACTGGCCCATTACAGGTTGTGTACTGTCATACCATAACGGTCAACCCCTACCAGGCCGGCACTGGCCCATTACAGGTTGTGTACTGTCATACCATAACGGTCAACCCCTACCAGGCTGGCAATGGCCCATTGAAGGTTGTGTACCATCATACCATAACAGTTTTTCTTTACCAGGCCGGCTCTGGCCCAATTCAAGATTTGTAATGTTACTTCCATACAGTTTTTGACTGCATGAAACCGAAACTGGCCCAGTTCCGGTTTCATTCAGAAAAAATTGTATTGTGTTGCCATAACAGAACCAGAACAAACCGGCACTGATCAAGTGCTGCATTTTTGCTGGGTTGTTGTTCTACAATCTTGCAAAAAGTAGAAACAAAGTCTTGCATTTTATCAGCAAAGCCGCCCATACTTTTATATTGCCAAATCTTGCCGACCCCTCCCCCTCAGTCCTCAACCTATATCATCGAAAGAAAGACCATGGAGGAAAGGTTTGTTTGACCATTAACCCTCAGCACAATGGGTTATAAAATGCTTATTAGATTGGTCTTCAGGACAAATATATTGATAAACATTTAGCATCATACTGTATGGCAGGCCTTGTGAGTATAAACCAAACTGAATGGATACTTGTTGTTTTGGATAGTAAAATGTTCATCAACATTATACCAGACACACCAGTAACATCCATATCACATTACTTCATTTGTCTCAAAAGGAATTTCTATAATGTACTATTGAGTGGAAATAAGGTATTGAAAGTAAAATAATATTAAAAGTATAACACACTACAGTGCAGAGCCCAGTTCAGGCAGTGCTAGGGCATTGGATAACTAATTACCATCCAAACACTATTTTGTTGTACTGCTATTTCAGACATGACATTTTGGCAACAATTCTCAGAAACCACAAATTATAAAAAGAAAAATTACTATCCGAATTTAGGAGTAAAAAAAAAATTATAATAAGAAAAGAATTAAACGATTACAATATTATATTGTCATTTTGGGGGATGAAAAAGTGTAGCTAGCCTATAAGCATATATGGCCTTTTCTCAAAACCTGTGCAGAATTTTTTTAGTCAAAGTGCAATTTTTTCCAGACATTAATTTGTTTGTTTTGTCTTAGAATCTAGGTTTAGACACCCAAGGTTAAGGTCAACAATCTCTAACTGTTTATCAATTAAGTGTAAGATCAACAAAAAGTATGCCCTGTACTTAGATAGAATGTGCTAGAGGATGAAACTGATTGTTGAGGCAGGGAGGAGGCGGGGAAGGGTTCTCAACCCCCCCCCCCCCTCCAAAAAAAAAAAGCAGGATTAGTCTGTTCCTTACTGGTGCCTTTGCAGAAGACTTTATTCGGAAAGTGTTGAAGAAAGTGTCCTCTAGTTTTCAATGACCACCCCCATTAGTTAATTTCATCCAACCCAACACATCCCCATGATTATTTTGTTTTGAATTATCTGGACCGTGTGTTCCTCAATACCGGCATACCTTTGAGTCCCCATCTGGACTGTGTGTTTCTCAGTACAAATCTTACTCAATACAGGCAATCCTTTGAGTCCCCATCTGGACTCTGTGTTTCTCAATACAAATCTTACTCAATACAGGCAATCCTTTGACCTCATCTGGACTGTGTGTTTCTCAGTACAAATCTTACTCAATACCGGCAATCCTTTGACCTCATCTGGACTGTGTGTTTCTCAATACAAATCTTACTCAATACAGGCAATCCTTTGACCTCATCTGGACTGTGTGTTTCTCAGTACAAATCTTACTCAATACCGGCAATCCTTTGAGTCCCCATCTCCTGATTCATTTATTTAACACATCAGCTGTCTTTAATAGGCAAACTTATTTGTATACAATGCAGTTTGTTCACTGCAGGTTTTCAAGGTCATTGTATAACTTTGTAACTTTTTTCGTATTTAAGTAAATGTTTTATTTGAGTGTATATTTTTGTCCTTTTTCTCTTTGTGACTTTGTCAATAAATTATTGTTTTGAACCGAATGAGTTTTCTATTCCTATGCATGTAAATTTTTGCATTGGGGATAAAGAATTTATTTTGGTTTTACCCTTTACACCTATGTGTATTAAGCACTGTATACTCAGTACTTTCCTGATCTCTGTGAAAAAAAAAGTCCACAGGCAAATCACTTGGATGGGATTCTAACCCACGATCTTTGCATTGCTAGAGCAGATGTCTTTCCACTAGACCACCGAGCTAGCCCGATGGCTAGAGGTAGTTCGAATCCTTCTCAGTGGGTACTGCAATGGTGTAATAGATGTTATTTTTTTGCATCAGGGATAAAGAATTTAATTTGGTTTTTCCCTTACACCGATGTGTATTAAGCACTGTATACTCAGTACTTTCCCGAGCTCTGGCAACAGTCCGCCGTACTTCCCCCATTGTCAGGAGCACAAGCAGCGAAGAGGAGGGGACATCTTCAAGAGCTGGTCCCTCAACGACGTCTGTTCAACCTAAAAGCAGTATGTCGGCAGTCACAGGTAGAAATGTCAGAGATAAGAGTAATGTGACACCGGCAGGTAGTGATATGGATGCATGGACAGTGCCAAAAGGCTCAACATCACAGGTAAATTGTTTTTTATTTTGTTCACCTAAATAAGAAAAAAGAAACCTTCATGATAGACCTACCACTGGCCGTCAAGCTCGTTTCCATCACTTTGATAAAAATTTATTCAAATTGAGAATAAAAAGGCAAAATTTATTTCTGACCAACTGCATGTTTCACTACTTTATCACCAGAATTTAAGACATTTTATTTTCAGATGTGCGGTACATGTATACACATTTAATTCTGCATTTTGCAAATAAATGCAGGTAGATCAGTTTCTCCTTGGTCAATGAAGTTGTTTCTTAGTGATTGTAAAAAAAGTAACAATAATTTGCTTTACCTACCGACCCTGTTTTTCCAGCATGTTACAGTTTAATCCTTATCAAACAATCTTCTAGAGATGATCAACGGAGCCTTTCAAATTCCTATATAACCCGCAGGGCTCACCCTTAACACTAGCCAGGCCTACAGTGTTCTAGTAAAAATAGTCATAACAATGACAATACTTCAATTATATTGCACTTAATACTACAGATTTAAGCGATACAGTTTTTATCCTGCAAGGTATGCGGAGCTACATTTTGAAGTATGAGACCTATGTAATGGTTTACAAAGTGCTTTGGTGCAATTTGCAGTCAATTAAACCAGGAACACCATGGCAAACCCTTCTTTTACATGAAATACACAACACATGGGACCTACGGCTTTACGTCCCATCTGCAGGACACAGCATAATGGTTAAGTGTCTTGCTTAAAACTTTGTAACTTTTCTTGTATTTAAGTAGATGTTTTTATGTCTTTTTTATCTGTTTAACTTTGTCATTAAATTATTGTTTTTAACTAAATAAATTTTCTATTCTTATGTGCCAATGGAAACTAAGTTTCTGTATTTTTATGATGTGAACAATAACAAGTTTCTAATTTTTCAAACCAGTTCGTAAACATTTCATCAAAGTAGGTGGTAACATTTAAGTGAAAACAATGAGTATAGAGTGCTTTACACATATCGATGAAAGGGTAAAACCAATTAATATTCATTATCCCCGGTGCAATTTTAACATCTATACTAGTGTATTAACAAGATTCTAATTCATCAAACCAGTTCGTAAGCATTTTAGTGAAAACACTTACAAACTGTTTGATATTTTTGACAGGTTGTATCGGCCAAGAAACAGAAACCACCAGAAACTCAACTCAATGATAATCCTAAGAGACCAAATGAGAAGAGTTCAGTTCCCAGATTGATGCCAACAATGCCAAAGGTTCGCCCTGCCTCTGAATGTTACCAGTGGGCAAGTAAAATGCACAGTCTACCATACCACTGGGCTACTTTACAAAAAAGCTTCAGTGCAAGACCTGATCTGATGGAATAATCTAATGAGAGATAACCAATCTCTGACCATTGAGACCCTCCCCCATATAGAGTTTCTGATCATAAAACAGATTGTGTAACTTAATTATATTTATTAGTGTGTAATACACAAATAACAAATTCTGTATGCAATTAATACCTTTATAAGCTGCACAAGTCATGTGGGGGGGGGGGTCTCTGCTGGACAAGCCCTGCTTTTGGAGATCCCCATCACTTAATCATCCTCTACTCTGTATCTATGCCTATATGTATTATTGAGTGATTGAGTGGAAATAAGGTCATTGAAAGTAATCAAATCAAATACTAAATCATATTTTTCTCACTTGAGAAAATAGATTTAGTTGTTGCAAACTGCTTTACCAACCAAAAGGACCTATGGTATAAATACACAAAATAGTTAATGGCCTGCTAGGGTCGAAACGTCCAGGGCCTGTACCAATATGACCAAAGCAAGTGGCTTGTACCAATTTGACCAAACCTGCCACAAGTGGCCTGTGCTAATATGCACCGGTATGCACAAAGCAGCTGCAAGTAGCCTGTCCCCATGTAAGTCATATTTTGTTTGATATTTATTTTAATTTTTCTACTACAAAACTAAAGTGCTTGCTCAATGATTAAACTACAAAACCGATGACAGTCTAAATGACTTAACACTGTCACAATGGCATGGCATTTATCATAACTTGTGGTAAACCATGGATGGGTACACCCACTGCAACAAAATGAAAAGTTTGTTTGAGTCATTTTCTTCTGACGATTCTGTACAATACCAGTTATAACAATAACTCTGAGGGTACGCTCTGAAGGGAACTTACGAGAAAGGTAGCTTGAAACAATAAGTTCCTTGAGCGATTTATTAGGATCCTTCCTCACTCTAACAAAATCCACTCCACACCCAAACTGTTGGACTCTGATTAAGGTGGTATGCCCGATCCCATGTGATCAGGTTGGCTCAGTGGTTTCTTTCCCTGCCTTTCACCTCTGTGGACCCCCAGTTTGAGTCCCACCTCAGACACTGACAGATTTTAATGCAAATCCAATCAGCAGAGTTAAAGTTAACAATCTCTAACTGTTTATCAACTCAGATCCAGAAACGGAAACCACCCAAAACTCAAGTTGGTAATATTCCTAAGAGACCGATTGTGACGCCTAGTTTGTTTCCAGAAATAGCAAGAGTCTGCACAAGCAGCGAAGAGGAGGAGGGGACATCTTCAAGAGCTGGTCCCTCAAGGACCTCTGTTCAACCTAAAAGCAGTATGTCGGCAGTCACAGGCAGCAATGTCACAGGCAGAAATGTCCCAGGCAGAAATGTCCCAGGTAGAAATATCGGAGATAAGAGTAATGTGACAACGGCAGGTAGTGATATGGACGCAAGGACAGTGCCAAAAGGCACAACATCACAGGTAAATTGTGTTTTATTTTATTCACCTAAATAAAAAAATAAAGAAACCTTCATGATAGACCTACCCTGGGCGGCCACTTCGTTTCCTCTTATCCAAATTGAGAGTAGAAGGGCAAAATACAAAATTTATTTCTGACCAACTGCATGTTTCACTACTATATCACCAGAATTTAAGACATTTTATTTCCAGATGTGCGGTACATAAAAACACATCCAATTCTGGGAGTTAAAATTTGTAATTTTCCTTTTTTTGTAGCAATATTTTGCAAATAATGCAGGTAGATCAGTTTCTCCTTGGTCAATAAAGTTATTTCTTTATGCTGATTGCGAATTTTTTATCTTAAAAAAAAAATGCTTTACCTACTGGCCCTGTTTTTCCAGCATGTTACAGTTTGGTCCTTCAAACAATCTTCTAGAGACTGGGCATGCTCAGTCTGACGATCAACGGGAGCCTTTCAAATTCCTACCCGCAGGCTCACCCTTAACACTAGCCAGGCCTAAATTGTCTAGTAAAAATAATCATAACAATGACAACTAGATCTAATGTGATTGTAACTTACAATCACAGAGCTGTTCCGTTCTGTTGACCATAATAAGTTTTTTTCGTAGCTCGGGATTAAACTAATTATGTATTTTGTGTAAATCCTGTAATCGTGTTTGAAATGAATGCAGGTAATCACGAATGATCATCGCAGTGTAAGAAAATCAAACAATATCAGATCTTGTTTGAAACCGAAAGCAAAGGTAAAAGTAAGCTATAATACACCACAAACGTTACGAATTGATGAACCCATGCCCAAGGGTTATATAACTGAAAAATGTTTGAAAATAGGTTGAGTAGTTTTGGGGATATGGTCCCACTTTAGGTCAACATGAGGTCAAAAATACCGGAGGTTTTTCTCCAATGCCCAAGGAGTCTGTAACTGAAAAAAGTTTGAAAAACGGTTGTGTAGTTCTTGAGAAATGGTCTCACTTCCGGTTGACCCATAGGTAAAGGTCAAAATGTGGTCACGGTTATCCAAGGCTAATCTCCAATGCCCAAGGAGTCTATAACTGAAAACAGATTGAAAATCAGTTGTGTAGTTCTTGAGATATGGTCCTACTTCCGGTTGACCCATAGGTGAAGGTCAAGAAGGGGTCACGGTTATCCAAGGCTATAATCTCCAATGTCCAAGGAGTCTATACCTGAAAACAGATTGAAAATCAGTTGTGTAGTTCTTGAGATATGGTCCTACTTCCGGTTGACCCATAGGTAAAGGTCAAAATGGGGTCACGGTTATCCAAGGCTAATCTCCAATGCCCAAGGAGTCTATAACTGAAAACAGATTGAAAATCAGTTGTGTAGTTCTTGAGATGTGGTCCTACTTCCGGTTGACCCATGGTCAAAGGTCATCATGAGGTCACGGTTACCGAAGGCTATTCTCCAATGCCCAAGGAGTCTGTAACTGAAAAAAGTTTAAAATTCGGCTGTGTATAGTTCTTGAGATATGGTTCCACTTCCGGTTGACCCGGAAGTAAAGGTCAACATGGGGTCACGGTAACACAAGTTCAATTTTCAATGCTCAAAGGGTCTTTAACTGAAAAGAAATTGAAAATCGAGTGTGCAGTTCTTGAGATATGGTCCCACTTCCGGTTGACCCGGAAGTAAAGATCAACATGGGGTCACGGTAATCCAAGTTCAATATTTAATGCTCAAAGGGTCTATAACTGAAAAGAAGTTGAAAATCGGGTGTGTACTTCTTGAGATATGGTCCCACTTCCGGTTGACCCGGAAGTAAAGGTCAGCATTAGGTCACGGTAATCCTAGTTCAATATTTAATGCTCAAAGGATCTATAACTGAAAAGAAATTGAAAATTGGTTGTGTACTTCTTGAGATATGGTCCCACATCCGGTTGACCCGGAACTTAAGGTCAACATGGGGTCAGGGTAACCCATGGTTAATCTCCAATGCCCAAGGGTTCTATAACTGAAAAAAGTTTGAAAATCGGCTGTGTACTTCTTGAGATATGGTGCTGCAAAGATTAACTAATTAAAGTTTTTAATTACCGTAATTAGACACCTGATGACGTCACAGTAACAAAAATGTGTTTTTCATACTAATAAATTTGATAAGGTACAAGATGGTATGTAACTTATCCCAATCAAATGCCTTTAGAAGAAACCACCTTAACTTACCTAGGAAAAACATGTTGCTCACGCACAAATCCAATGGGGTACGTAGAAACCAATTGGTCCACCTTCGAATAGGAATAAACAGCGAGGCAATTCCGTTGCATTGCCGTGATTGCGCAATACAGAGTTTGTTTCATGGGGTCAGATTTACCAATCTTATATTGTTAATTATCGTAAAACTACGTTGTATTTGATTATTTTTAATGGCCTGGAATAACTCTTAGTAAAAGCATTTCTGTTTTAAACATGATTTGTGTATTATAAGTAACTAAAATGTAACCTATTCTGAAAAGTTGTGTTTTAAACATTATTTTTCAGAGCCATTGGTTTTTGTACACAAATAGAAAACGTGCAAAAAGGTGACGTCATGATGACGTGATGGCAAAGTTTAGGCAAGAATTGACATCTACACTACGAGACAAGTCCATGACTGAAAAAAGTTTGAGGATCGGATGTTTACTTCTAGAGATATGGTGATAACAAGATTGGCTAATTAAATATTCACACGGCTGTCACGTGAATAATTAATTAAGAATTTTAATCTAATTACATCTAAAATTTAAGTCAGAGCATAAGCTTTAATGTGGTATATGATTTGTCTACTTTTGATAATTTGAAGGGAGACATATGGCTTCTTAAAGAGACACAGGTTAAGTCAATACGATTTTAGGGAAAGAAAGAATAATAATAATAATAATAATAATAATAATAAAAAGAATAAAAATCTCGACGATTACAATAGCTGTTCCGCCCTAACAGGTCGGAACAGCTAATAATTTTATATTTATACCGCGCTTAATACCAGGGCGAACCCATTCTTTTTCTGATAATTGTGCTTGGTTCTTTTAAGTGCATTACACAACACATGGGACCTTACGTCCCACCTGAAGGACAAAACTAAGTATAATGGTAAAGTGTCTTGATTAAGGACACAAGTGCACGACCGGGACTCAAACCTACACTCTGCTGATCAGAAACACTAGAACTTGAGTTCGGTGTTCTTATCCACTACACCACGCCACGCCACGACATTGTGCCAATAACTGCTGGACTAGGAAACACCACCAATCAACTTACCCTTTGACCTACTGTACTTGTTTATAATGCCCAATATCCTTTCAACATGTGAATAATAAATTTTAAAAAGTAAAATGCACAGCTTACCATTCCACTGGGCTACTTTACAAAAAGCTTATGCGCAAGACCTGATCTGATGGAATAATCCAATGAGAGATAACCAATCTCTGACCATTGAGACCCTCCCCCAAAGTGGGTTTCTGATTGAAAAACAGATCAGCATGGATTTTGTTTTTATACTCTCCATAATCCTGTTGATTTCCTTGACCTGTTTCAGCTGAGCTACACCTACACCTATCTCAAGGATGTGAAGGTGACTCCCAAGGTTAACATCTTTGGGGTAGTAAAATTCTTCAAGCCACCCTATAAGTCGAATGGACCTGGTAAGAAAACCGCTGTTAAGAATGATCAATGGACTGACCCCCTTTCTACATTTAATGTAGCATAGCAGGCCTGGAATTACACGAAGGCTACGGAGATATTGGTCTCTGTTGCCCAGGTCTTGGTCTTGGTGCCCCTTCAAAAGGTTCCCCGCAGACTTTAAGATTTTCCAATGGATGTGCCCTTTAAAAATGACAATGACCTTGCCCACTTAAAGATAAAATTCCAGGCTTGGCATAGGATACAAATAATTACTTTTTATGAGTGCAGTGGTGAGAATATTTTCATGAGAATTAAAAGACGGAATGTTCCATTCATGTAGGCGTCAACTGGAAGCCTGGACCCACCCTCCTCAGAGGTCGCAAAATATCAACGCCGTTTCCACGCCGAAGCCTGGGGTCAATAATTTGTTGTTACAGTGAAGCCGTAACGTTCTTTTTTAATAATTGGGTGAAGCATTACCTAGAATGTTTATGAAAAGGGTGAAGCGTTGACGAGCTTTATTTGTGTTTGGTTATGTGACATCGAATCCACTAATACATCGGTGCCGAAAAAATGTAGAAGTCGTGGCGTTTCAAATAAAAAAACTGTTGTGATGCAATCTTTGAAGATGGCCTTTTTTGAAATTCGGCAAGCCAACATGGAATTTGCGTGCACGCAATTTTTGAAGTTTGCCCACACAAATACACACAATCTAACATCACGCGCCCCGATCGCACCACCTTGCAAACTGTATCCTGGGGTGTGTTCCACTTGTGCAAATGTGCCAAGTTTGCGCACGTTTGCCACCGATCTCATAACGAGTGGAACGAGTTGTGCGCCGCAAACGTTGGCGAACGTAAGCCACTAGGCGAACTAGACTGGTCCCCTGTCCTTATCAGCAAGGAAAGACGTCAGATGTTCAGGCTATAGGCGATCGCGAAAAACTTAAAAAGTGAAGCTTCACCTATGGAAATAATTCAAAGGGTGAAACTTGGACTAACACGTTTGCTGATAGAGTGAATTGGTGGTGAAATCCTGACCCTATACATAATTGGCTCGGGTGAAGAAAGGTGATGACGTGAGGAGGGTGGGTTCAGGCTTCAAATTGACGCCTGCATCAATGAGGCGAAGCAGAGTTGAATGGAACATTCAATCTTTCACGTTTGTTTCCACTTACTTAACTCTTTCGGTCCGGAATTTAATTTTCAAATTTTGCGCGGTTTGTACATAATTAATTTCTGGACGCCGCCATCTAATATGTACAACGACCTGTGTCAATAATACCCTTGGCGCGATGGAAAGCCAATGGCAGCGACTCAAAGCCGCTGAAACTAGGGTCAGAGTTCATCCAGATGGCAATACGGCATAAATTATGTAAAAAAGGCACATGTCATGGGGATGCCCCGAATTATCTACAGTGACGTTAACGAGCTGCTGTGAGCGGCTTTCCGTAGGGAACGGGACATTTATGTGAGCCGCGTAGCGAAAGAGTTAAGCTATCCAGGTTTTAAAATTTGAACAAATAGGGCCTAATGTGTGATGCGTATATTCGGAGGAAAAAATAAATAGCTGGTGTTTTCCACCGCTTCCCAGGTTGTCGCTACATGACAGTTACAGGTTGAATGGCTTCTGACTGGCACCACGAACAAAGATATTGGCAATTGCCAACATTAGGCTAGATAGCTCATTTGTTAGAGCAGGTCGCAGGTTCAAGTCCCGCGCCAGTCTTTCATTTATTTATTCTTTCAACTCCAAATTATTAAAAATTTACCCAGTCAGTTTCCCTGGTTGTTTTTTACTTGAAAACTAGAAGTAATTCTCTTTAACTTTCTCTTTAACCTGTTGACAGACTGTTGCATGACGGTGACCTTGATTGATCCAACTCTTGATGACAATAATCCCGGGCTAGTGTGTCAGTTGTTTCAAAATGAGATCCATAAGCTACCTCAAATTCATGCAATAGGGGACATAGTGTGCTTCCATGGCTTAAAAGTAAGTGTCTAAAACTTATTTCATTTCATATCTTGAAGTAAAGAGATCTCAAAAATATATTTTTTCCCAGAAATATCCCCATCGGCCAGTGGCCCATTGTACCAACTTTTTTTAACCTGAAGAGTCACAAAATAAAGTTATTCAGGTTTGCAACTTTTTAGCTGATCAGCTAATTTCCTCCTTTGTCTTCTTGTTTAGTGCCATAGAAAGCTAAAAAAAACACTGCTCTTAGTTTTGTGTTGTGGGTATTTCCTCTATTGCTTGCAGTAACAAAGTTTTGTGTTGGTTATCGATAGTTCCCAAAGTGCAAAGTTGGCCATTTTTATGGGCAATAATACATCATTTTTTAATGCACAACTATATGTGTTATGCCTTAATACTGTATGCGGTGTACAAGAGTTTTATTAAAACCCTTTCATGATTTGTCGTTGAACCACCTTGCTGCATAGACAAATTAAAACACTTGCGCATCTCGAAACCCCAACCCAAGTTGTCCAAAAAGATGTCGTCCGTTGGGAACTATCTATTTTGACATTTATGTGCCATTTGAAAGAGGCTCCAGCTAATCTGAAACCCTAATCCTGGTATCTTATAGATTACAGAGTTTGGCGGCAAATTGCAGGGGCAGAAAGGCGAGAGCGGCTTCCACTGTCTTGTATTCGATGGGGATCTAACTGAGGCTGTTGAGCCTCGAGCTTCCACTTCCAACTTTACCCTGACAGATAAAGACAAAAAACGGGTTGGTATGGTGCCAAGGTGCTCGTTTTCTGCAGAACTAAACAAGACTGACATTAAAGTCTGGGTGTTTTGCTAAAGCTAGACTGTAGTGGATACAGATACAGATTGTAGTAGACCACTGTCACTGTGGTCAAGTGGTCAGACTGCAGAACTTGCATTTACAAGGTTGCGGGTTCGAATCCGGCCAAGCTAACCGCTGATTTAAGAATGACTAGTCATCTAGTTGCTGAATCACAATTTATTGAATTGTGCAAAATAGATGCTAAACCAATGTTTATATGAGAGAGATTGGCTGTTGCCAGCTTCGTGTTCACATATATCCTTGTTTATATACAATTCAATTCAATTCAGTTATTTATTCATCATGCCAGCATGAAAATTATTACCTCAGTTTGCACATATATAAAAATATGACACATAAAATTTATATGAAAATAGACACATCCTTTTTAAGCAAGTACAATAAAATTAAAACACCAACAACAAAAATAAGTCAAAAAGAATAGAGTAAAAAAAACAAAACATTTGAAATTATTAAATGAAAAATGCAAATGGCCAGTGCATGACTTATTACTTGTAAAGAGAGGGGGAGGGGACCGGGACACAGTGAAGAGGGGGGGGGGGACGGAAACGCTACATGGGAACAAGTGATAGGCAAAAGGGACATGAAATTAGGGAGAAGCAAGGAAAGGTTTAGAAGGAGGAGGGGAAATTTCAGGGAAAGAAAAACAATACATAGGTGTGGGAAGGCCAAGGGGAACATGAATAGGGAGTAAAGCACTTCATGTCTCGATTTTCATAACAGAATTTATACCATAATTCATCCGGTTTGTTTCTATAGTGATCAGCAGTTACCTGTGACGATAGATGGTAATGGTGGGGTATGTTTACGATGTTTGTCGCATTTCTTGCCTTGTGTACGACGTTTTGGGCAGCTACAGTCCTCAGGAAAATCACTAAATGACAATGTGACCTGTGACCTGAATTTAAAACATTGCATCTCGCTGGTACACAATGGGTAGAGTTCGTGGATTCTTGAAGCTGCCAACTCCATCAGGTGGTGGTTGTGGAGAAATGTCTTATTAAAAACACCATAAATTAACATCACGAAGAACTGCCGCACCAGTATTATAAGCCTGATGAGGACATGATGCTGCACTCTAACAGAGCAAACATGACGAAAGACAAAATAAAAAGGTATAAAAGAAAAAAATGTCGGAACAAAGTACAATTGACACCAGTGGTCGCCACAGTGCAGCGCCCTCACTTAATTCCAAACTGTATATATTTTACTTTTGATAATCACAGACTGCCACCTTTTGTTTGACTCCAAGGTTGAGGCGCTGAGGCTTTGGTCAACTAAGGGTATCCTTCAGCTGGTTCTGGATAATCATTGCTGTACCCTGGACAGGTGCTACCCCAGTCAGTACTTTGATCTGATCTGTCAGGTGATCTCTGTGGCGGTAGTACTCACCGAGTCATGCGTTGTTGTCAAAGTATGGGATGGTACCAAAATAAGAGGGTAGGTTTGCTCTGAAATTTGTTTTTTATTTTTGTTACTTTTTGGGGGGTATTGAATTTGAATTTGATGTAGGACACTATTATACCCCCATTTGGAACTACATGAAATATCCAAATACTTTTAACTAGTTTTTATCTTGACAAAAATTGTGTTATAAGGGAATAAAAGAGTAGTGACTTGGTCTTAACCTGCCGTTTAAAACCTTGCAGGGTCGTGGTCTTTGGCTCAGTCCTTTATCACACTCTTTTATTCCCATTCATAAATGCCCTTTTTGTTGAAAAGCGTAATATTGTTGGAAAATCCTAACTTTTCTGTTAACTTTCAATTCCTGTCACGTCCTCGGCCCTGTTTCACGAAGGATATGCATGCCACGCTCAACAGTTGTGGGTACGTGTGCGTACTAACACTAACAGATTTTAGATTGAATACCAGTATATATTGATTGCGTTTCGAGTGAATTAGCGCCTGTGTAATCTTTGCCTGCCATGCCACAAGTATGTTTAAACACTTTTAGCCTTGTCTATATCATCCGTTTAAACAAGGCCACGTGATTTCCTCTTAACCAATCAGAATGGATAAACTGTCTTGGGTATTTATGAATAAGAATTCAAAGGTAGAGTCATGAATGAAAATGAATGACCATAAATTATGAACTTACTTGGTAACAAGCTCTGCAGCTGTTTAAACTATTTGAAAAAGGATTCCGTTAAATCTGAGAAAAAATATTCAAAGTTGGATGGATTCTACGTTTTTGTGAAAGTGACAGTTTTTAGCTGTTTTCTCAGCTGTATTCAGCTGAAACTTTCACATGTTACTTTTATTGTGTCTTGAGAATTTTGCCTATAAATCAGCTTTTTGTTGACAGTAAGCAGTCTATGACCCTACCTTTAACAGATGTACCATAGGGACATAAAAACAAAATTTTGGTTCTGTACCAATCACATGTACCAATGTGTGGTAAGCGCTGTCGACTAATTGTTTAGTTTTGCAGAGAAAAATTAGTGTTTCTTAAAAACAGTCTGTTTGAGTGCGCTTTCCAGGTAATAAAGCACAATTTAAATTAGTTTTGGCGAACGAGAAAAGTTGACTAGAATATAGCGCTTTATCTACGGGTGTCTCAAAGTGCTTTAGATCATTATTTATTTCCTGACAAGCTTTTGAATTCTGAGACCCATTCATGTAACACCTTGTAAGGGTAATTACTGGGTTCTTTTACGCATTACACAACACAAGGGACCAACGGCTTTAGGTCCCATTGGAAAGGATGAAGCAATCATTGTTAAAATATGCCTTGCTTAAGGACAAAAGTGTCGATTGACTGGGACTCGAAGCCAAACTCTGCTGATCAGAAACACCAGAGCTCTATCAATTAAAGCTGTCTAGCTGTACAATGACGGTCTCCTTATTTTGTCAATATCAGCAGTAAGGCGATACCATAAGGGAATCCCAAATGTTTATTTAATGTTTTTTTTTTTTCACTTTCAGTCATACACGTGTTATGGACATCAGCAAAGCAACTGCGGTTGATAAAAAACAAAGTCTTGTTGATAAGTCAGAAGGCCTGAGTGTGGATGTGTCCCTTTACGACAACCACGTGAAGTGCAGAGAATTGCTAACGGTACGCCTGTCATTTTTTTTTAAGCAGTTTAATGAAAATATTAATTAAATAATGATTTGATGACCAGGGCCTAATTTCATAGGACTGCTTTAGTAGAAAATTATGTTTTACAATTTGCTGTTTAAAGGAACATTACAGAATTGGTCTTTGCTAACAAAACAGTTGCTGGCAGTGTAATCACTTTATGTAATCCACCATATACACAAACTGACAAACTTGTAAAAGTTTGAGATCGATCGGCCATCTGGGTCACGAGAAAATAGGGAAAAACCGATTACAAATTTGCATGTGTTATACAATGTATGAATAAAACGCTCATGAGCGATAAACTCCAATCCGAAATTAGTTTGATTTATTTCTCATCAAATATGGCATTTCAGACAGAAATATTTATAGGGATGTTTTCTACTATCATCATCATTAGACCGTTAAAGTTTTATGTAAATCTGTGATCATAAAGAAAATTTTACTTACCACTTCTGTAACGTTCCTTTAAGTAAAAAAAGTTAGCAGGATACCAGTCACAGATGACACAAGTGACATGTTATTTTGGCTGCCTATGTACACTTGTTCTGGAAATTATCATTTTGTTTTGCCTAGCTACTTTTTGTGCTTAAGTGACTATGAAATTGGGCCCTGATCTACATGTAATCTAACAATGAAGTCAAGATTTATGTGGGCTAGTTAAATTTAAAGGAACATTACAGAATTGGTTTTTGCTAACAAAACAGTTGCTGGCAGTGTAAGCACTTTATGTAATCCACAATATACATAAACTGACAAACCTGTAGAAGTTTGAGATCAATCGGTCATCTGGGTCACGAGAAAATAGTGAAAAACCGATTACACATTTGCATGAAATCATATAGATTCAAAAAATGAATAAAACGCTCACTGAGCGATAACTCTAATCGGAAAATTAGTTTATTCATTTCTCATCAAATATGGCATTTCAGACAGAAATATTTCAAGGGATGTTTTCTACTATCATCATTAGACCGTGCAAGTTTTATGTAAATCTGTGATCAAAAAGTATATTTTACAAGTTTTTTTCTTACCAATTCTGTAATGTTCCTTTAAAGTCTGTATGATAGTCAGAGAAAAAGATAAGTGCAAGACAGACCTTTGAGTGGTCGGGCGTTTTGTAAATTGTTGATTTTCATTGTCTCCCTTCACCTACAAATCTTTTAAGGAATTTTTGCTTGTGTGTGTGCATGCTTCACATCTGGGTACTTGAGTGCAGAAAGTTGACACTTGCTCTGTGGACAGAGACTGGTTTGAACAGTAAGTGTAGAATTCAGTGGTAAGCATGCCATGAAGATGGTCCTTGACTTGTTTATATATTTACCTCTTGCTATAACCCTCTCACTCTCTCAGCCTGGTCAGTTCATTAAAATCTGCAACATCCATGCTGTCACCTGGAGGGAGGAGCCAGGACTCAAGGATTCCCCCTGTGTAGAGCTGGTACTACACAGGGGCACTTCATATGGGCGTGGAATCCTCTTCCTCCAGGAGAAACAAGTCAGCAATATGATAAAGTAAGACTAACTATCCATCTGGAGTTTTACATAAAGAAACAAAAACAATGCAGTAAACCCTTCTCAGATGTCGTCATTATTATCACTTGCCATAATGGAGTACTAACACGTGCACGTCATTCATATGCGTTTCGCTTGCCATGCTGGAGTACTAATTACACGTGCACGTACCTTATATGCGTTTCGAGACTTGCTTTATATTGCTCAGAAAATTCTGTGTATCTACTGTACCATGTGTACCTGTATGTCAGCCATTGTAATATGCAACTGTTCTGATTTTTTCCATGGGCCAAATGTCATCTTGAGGAGCATATCTGCTATGAAGCACACTGCTGGATGGCATGATGCGTACGTATTACTCATGTGTGTCTATACTCCAGCATGGTAGACCTCCACATTGCTATAGAAATATAATGTCAATAGAAGGCTCTATAGTGGTGTCTTTCATGGCAAATTTATGTAGCCAGTTTACATTTTACATTGTAAAAAGTGCTTTTTGGGGGGTATGGAACTTGTTTTGTATCAAAGTCATACATTGTTATCCCCATGTTTTTCCCCTGATGTTTTTTTGCAGGGTTTTCACCCCCCCCCCCAGCAACAGTTAATACGTATACTCCTGCTTTTATATACAAATGCAAAAAGGTCACCAATTCTTTGTGTTTGTATGCCACTTAAAACTGGCTTAAGTTTTAGCGTTTAAAGAATAAATTGTTCTCGTAAGATTAGCATCAAATGTTTATAATGGTAATAAATGCAGGATACCAGTGGAAACCAGTTTGAACTGTTTGGGCATACAGCTCCAGTCCACGATACCTAAAAAATTGACAGAGCCCACAAGCCTGCAGCACACCCCATGGTTTCCAAAAGGGGCTATATTGTCTTTTTGCAAGTTTGGAAAACTTGGAGTTAAGAGTAATTCAAATTGTCTTTTTTAGATGTGACATTTCAAAATATTTTACAAACAAGGGGCCATTCAGAATATTCAACCTTTTTTCAAAATTGTGGGTGGTTGGGTCAAGGGAAATAATTGAAAATCAAAATTCAGTTTACAATTAAAATAAAAGGGTAAAAAACCCAGTTTTTTTAAGGTGAAAAGAACCCAGCGGCCTTTCCAGACCATCTGTCATGTCTGTTAAGTCTAAACTTTAAAATGTTATTGGTCAACCTTGTTTTGATTGATGACCTCCATGCCTGATGGTGGGGAGATAGCAAAAATGTCCTCTTCTGTTTCAATTACAAAGTTGCATTTTGGAAGCCAGGAAAAGCAATTAAAAACTGTTGAGCTGGAAGAGCATTGATTTAAAATATTGTGATTTGAGGCTTTACTTTGTTTTTCAATGTATAAAATATATTTATTATTAGACAGTCTGTTGACATTTAGAATCAGTCTTTGGAGTGTGTTATTAATTGTTGGTCCAATCCAAATTTTTTAAAAAGGTCAAAATTGTTTAACTATTTAAATGGCCACCAAAAGGCAATCTTTTGAACCTTTTTGAAATGTTTCATTCTCAGACGCATGGATGAGGCTGCAAGAAACTTCCAAATGAGCAACAAAAGGGGAGCAACCGCTATCCAAACTAAAGTAGGCCTACAGCTACAACTAATCATTCAACAGCAGGAACTACATCGCCACCGCCACCGCGCACTACAGAAAGGGAAGCCAGGACTGGAACTCCAATTATAAGCATACAACAATCAGCATCAGGTAAATATCATCAGTACTTTGGAGGATTCTCTAATCCCTTTATAACCAATCAATCCGTTTTAGACCAAATCGTTAATCCCCGCAGCAACACTAATCTTTGCTGTGAAACCACTGTGAAATCTCAGTAAAAAAGTGCAGGATTTGGCTGAAATTCAAGAAATAATTTCCATTTCACCATGCTTTCAGGGAATTGCAATTACTCCTAAACCACCTTGAAAAAAGAGTCTACAGGCCATTTACTGGCCTCCATGAGTTTTACCCTGATTTCAGGGAATGCTCTGCATCCAAGCCTAGAACTCTTTAATTGGTGGATGATTCGCTGGAATGTCATTTCCCACTTCCCCCACTCCATAATCTCATGGGGGTAATTAGCCATGTTATCTTGCTCCACTCCAAATGTAAACATTGGTCTATACTAACTGTGGTGACTAGTATACTGATGACCTGAAACAAGGTGAACCCATCTATCAGGTTGACTTTCCCTCATTAAACAGTAATCTATCCAGCTTTGTTCATTATGTTCATACCAAGGACACCTTGACAACTTGGGGAATACTCCTTGAATTAAATCACACCACACACAGATTTTCAAGTCCAAGGTTAAAAGTAGATTTTCACTCCGTTTTCAAGACAACGTTTTACGAACTAACAATTTTGTCCAAAATCACAACATTTGGTAGCTGGATTTTTGAAAGAATTCTTGACATACTCATTGTTGTTGACATTTTTTCAGCAAATTTCAGACTGAGCACAAAATAGTTTCGTAATTACACTAATTAGCAAGACTGACTAATCAGTAGATTTGCTATTTTGCGCTGTCACAATGTGTCGAATCAAGATTCACTACTTGATCTAGTGAAATAGCACTGGCAAGGTGCCAATTAGTGTGGTATGTGACCTATGGGTTTTCACGAACCGACAGATCTGGCCAGGCATGCAAGTTTTCCTCGGATCAGCTGGTTTCCTCTTTTTTTATTCTCAGTTTTACCATTCAAAATTGAAAAACACTACAAAATCATTAAAATTTTGTAATTTCCTCTGTTTTGGTGAAGTTACAGTTGCATGCCTGTATGGCGTGTCGTGGCCGAGCGGTTAAGAGCACCAGACTCAAGCTTTGGTGTTTCTGATCAGCAGAGTGTGGGTTCGAGAGCCGGTCTTGACACTAGTGTCTTTATAAGCAAGACACTTGACCATTGCTCCGTCCTTCAGATGGGACGTAAAGCCACTAGGTCCAATGTGTTGTAATAAAACTATCAACGTAAAAGACTCCAGTACACTTATCGCAAAGAGAAGGGGTTTGCCCCGTTGTATCTGGCTGTGCTTTTATCTTCAATCTTGAAGGCTCCACTCAAAAGGTGAATCTCAATATACATTGGTTTGTACACAGCACTCAGCGTGCTTGTTTCTTTTGTTCATTTTATACAAAGTGGTGAATGTGTTTATCAAGCTAGTCTCTGAAGTAGCAGTTCTTCAAACATGGTTTTATACAAACATGGAATTCTGGCTGTGGTACAGAATGGCCACTTTGTGAAAACGTTGTTTGAATAATTCTGGTGCAATGACTTGCTTAGTCACAAGTTACTACTTTAATTTAAATTCCTCAGACTACAGAAACAGTTGCTAGAATAGCGTTTATGCGAGATCCGACATTATTGTACGGAGCTACAATATATATATCCTGATTTTAAGTTAAACATTAATTGAGGATTCCCAGTCATCATCCCTAAACTCTAAAATGTCTTTAAACAATGGTTTCCTTTGTCTCTTTCTCTCATCTGCCAGTGATTAACTACCACTCTCAGCCGAAGACAACCTGCCTTCGAGATGTCATCAAGTCAGAATCGCCCAACAAGTTACACATCCGTGCCAAAGTAGCTGACTACTTACCCAATAACACCATAGACTATGTTCATCTGCGCTGCTCTGAGTGTAAATTCAGGTGAGTTGAGAGCATTGGTTAAAGGTAGGGTCATAGATTGGTTTTTGTCAATGTAATGCTGATTTATTGGCAAAATTATGAAGAAAGATACAATAAAATGCATGTTAAAGTTTCAGCTGAATACAATGTCTACTTGCTGAGAAAACAGCAAAAACTGTCACAGTATTTTCACACAAACTTCAAGTCCATCAACGTTTAGTTAGGTGACAGTGGGTACCAACCGCATGTCTCACCGCAGCATTCAAAACAAACACCAACCCTCTGATGTTTTGGGGTGAAAAATTATCAAAATCATATTACTTGGAAGGGAATCCTTTCTTAAAATAGTTTATACTGTCAACAGCTGCAGTGCTTCTCAAAAGGAAGTTTGCATATTTTTGGAGTTCTTACCAAATATGACCCTACCTTTAAACTCCAATTTTCAAAAGTCACAATTTTCTGCTTGGAAGGTTAGCGCAAAACTTCTTTGCTGCGAAGATAGCATTCACATAGCATGCACATGCTATGATAGCATTTACTTAGCATGCACATGCTATGAAAGCATTCACATAGCATGCACATGATAGCATTCACATAGCATGCACATGCTATGATAGCATTCACATAGGATGCACATGCTATGATAGCATTTGCATAGCATGCACATGCTATGATAGCATTTACATAGCATGCACATGCTATGATAGCATTCACACAGCATGCAAATGCTATGATAGCATTCACAGCATGCCCTGTATGTGACTGCTGCACATGCTATGATAGCATTCACATAGCATGCAATGCTATGATAGGGCATTCACACAGCATGGTGGTGGCACATGCTATGATAGCATTCACATAGCATGCACATGCTATGTGAATGTTATAATTTGGCATCCTGACATGCTATTGGAATGCATATCTCAATAAATGCTACATGAAAACGTTATTGCAGATGGGGGTTATTTATGAATGCTATGAAAACTGCTGTTGGACAACATTCATATACTCCTTAAGGGTAACCCCAGTGAATGCTGGAATAGGTGCGAGCAATTGTTTTACAGACAGGCAAGCAAAGTCTGTTCAGGATTTGTTATTATTTCCAGGTATGCCCATGGCAGCAGTAAAAATACGCCATGACGTTTCATTGTGTAGCATGCACAGTTCATGCACTCACTGTGTTACGCTTTGTTCTGCTCCGTAACAGACAGGAACAAAGGGTACTGGAATTTCATGCTCCAAATCTCCCTTTTTCTGAGGGTTGTTGTATAATTCCCAATTCAAAACATTAGTTCTATTGTTGGACAAATGAGGTTTATGCGAAAGATTATTCCTCATGGGAGGTAAGTCTAAGATTCCAACAAAGGCCAATTATCAGCCATGGCTTCACGGTCAAGGTTGTGCTGATTCATGGTGAATAAAAGCCATATTTTCTAGAAAGAGAAAAATAAATGCCAGATCATTTCATAAATCATTTTGTTATCTTCACTGGGTTAAGTCATATCATTGAGACTATGATATTCATAAAAAAAGATAAATACAATTTTGGAAATTACACAACCAAAATCCTGCAGATGAGCACAGAAAATTTCTGTGGATTTTCGTTTAAAGGTAACAAAATCAATCATAAGAACAAAAGGATTTCTTCCCCCTCCAGTTTTTCAGAACATACAAACAGGGCAAAAACGAATACAAGGTTTTCAACAATTCAAGTCATAAAAAATATCCTAGTACTATTTTGGATGATTTTTTGTATTCTTCAACAACAGATGCAGAGTACCGCCGACCAATACAAATCAAATAGAATCCATACCTACTTCAGGAAAGAGAAATGCCGAGAAGGAGGCGTTTGATCAGAGACAGGAAACCAGTGCACGGGAAAGTGATGGATCAACTGACAGCGGGGGTAGCCCTTGGGTCCAGAAGAAAGTTCGATTCACAAACCCGGAGAGAAGTGTTGGAGTGATGACTCGTAGTCAGCACTCAAAGGAGACAGGAGATTCCTCATCTGAGGAGAGCTTAGAGGTCATTGCCAGGAGGAGACAGTTGAAAGCTAGGAAGCGCGTGGCTTCAGAGAATAAACACCCTGCAAGGTCCACCCAGAGAGAGAATCTGGCGGAAGCGTCTACATCAACAAAGGAATCAGAAAAGAGAAGGACCGTGATGACTTCTCATGGGGTGACCATTACAGCAGAGATGCCCAGCAGTGGTGATGACGAAGGAGGGGTAGAGGGAAGCGAAAAGAGGAAGAAAAATGGAGTTGAAATTGGTAGTAAGTTGCAGGGTTCTCCCCAGAATTTCTCAAAACTGTGGGGCATTCTTGAACCAAAATTTTGAAGTTTGACCTAAGCCAGGTCCTCAGAATGATTTTTACTTGGTGTTTTTTGTTGGTTTTAAAAGCCCTACTGTGCAATTTGGGGCATTAAATGGTTTCTTTATGATTTTTGTGAATCTGCTCTGAAGTCGTCACCCCCCCCTAACAAAATATAATAACTAAATAACTAAATGATTTTGTTTTAATTTTTATTTTTTGTTTGGACTGCAATTCGCTTGTATAGACCCAATATGCTAGCATGTGCATGAGGAGAACACTGAGTTAAACTCAGGCTTAGGACTCAGGAGATTTCAAACACTGCATGGCGAGGGGAAAACAATGTTAGCAACTGTGCCTGCAAGAAGGTTGTATAACAGCAATCAGTGTGCACAGTTGTGTTGCCAGAAAATTGAGTTGTGAAGTTAGATCATTTCTCAGATATTATTAGTCATTAAGAAAAGTTAAGATGCTAGGCCGTCCCATTTTTTAGCACTGGACTCAAGTTCTGGTGTTTCTGATCAGCAGAGTGTGGGTTTGAGTTCTGGTCGTGACACTTGGTGTCTTTAATAAGGAAGACACGGAACATTAAGCTGTTGGTCCCTTGTGTTGTGTAATGCATAGAAGAACCTAAAGCACACTCGTCTTTATGAGAAGGGTTCGTCCTGGATTTTCTGGTATGGTAGGCTGCATTTAGTTTGCGCCACTGCAACTTGTAAACTGTTGCAAAGTGCTACATGTATAAATATACATAGGTCTCTAATTCTAAAACATAGCTATGCAATAATAAGCACTTTGGGATGCCCTTCAAGTGTGAAAAGCGCTTTATATGAACTGCGTATGATTATTATCATCGTTTCAAAAATTATCTCGTTGCAATTATTTTCCACCTGGCAAATTGCAAACTACTTAAAATTTATGTTTTTTTTTTTTTCAGAAAGGACGGTGCCGCAGGCATTGCAGCTGAACCGTACGGGAATGACTTTGGTCAATCATGCAGACCTGCCGATTGGACTTAACAAGGGTGTGAGGGACCCAGCCCCGGGGGACCAAGTCTACTATATCTGCCCCAAGTGTGTTCCCACTGATGCCGATTACCTTGTAAAAGGTGTCCCAGGTGAGAGTTAATTTTCTTGACTGTTACTTATCAGACTGTGTGGTGTAATGTGTTTAGTAAAAGGTGTCCCAGGTGAGAGTTAATTTTCTTGACTGTTACTTATCAGACTGTGTGGTGTAATGTGTTTAGTAAAAGGTGTCCCAGGTGAGAGTTAATTTTCTTGACTGTTACTTATCAGACTGTGTGGTGTAATGTGTTTAGTAAAAGGTGTCCCAGGTGAGAGTTAATTTTCTTGACTGTTACTTATCAGACTGTGTGGTGTAATGTGTTTAGTAAAAGGTGTCCCAGGTGAGAGTTAATTTTCTTGACTGTTACTTATCAGACTGTGTGGTGTAATGTGTTTAGTAAAAGGTGTCCCAGGTGAGAGTTAATTTTCTTGACTGTTACTTATCAGACTGTGTGGTGTAATGTGTTTAGTAAAAGGTGTCCCAGGTGAGAGTTAATTTTCTTGACTGTTACTTATCAGACTGTGTGGTGTAATGTGTTTAGTAAAAGGTGTCCCAGGTGAGAGTTAATTTTCTTGACTGTATTATCAGACTGTGTGGTGTAATGTGTTTAGTAAAGGTGTCCCAGGTGAGAGTTAATTTCTGAATGTTACTTATCAGACTGTGTGGTGTAATGTGTTTAGTAAAAGGTGTCCCAGGTGAGAGTTAATTTTCTTGACTGTTACTTATCAGACTGTGTGGTGTAATGTGTTTAGTAAAAGGTGTCCCAGGTGAGAGTTAATTTTCTTGACTGTTACTTTTCAGACTGTGTGGTGTAATGTGTTTAGTAAAAGGTGTCCCAGGTGAGAGTTAATTTTCTTGACTGTTACTTATCAGACTGTGTGGTGTAATGTGTTTAGTAAAAGGTGTCCCAGGTGAGAGTTAATTTTCTTGACTGTTACTTATCAGACTGTGTGGTGTAATGTGTTTATGATATCATGATATAAGTCTTATAAAGCCCAGGTATCTACCAAACAAAAACATTTTAAGACAGGTTTAGATTTTTTATCTTTAGATTATGAGACCAATTTATGTAGCACCTTAAAAGGGTGAACAAGGTGCTGCGGGGCATTCATCAGCCACTGCCAGAAACACCACAATTATCTTAGCACAGAGTAATTTTGCTTACTGGAAAGTGATTACCATCCACCAATACTATGTCATGTGTAATAATAATGACTGGTTTCCCGCAGATATTTGTTAAGCGGTGTATGAAATTAAACCAATCAGGGCTCATGAGGAAGCTGTTTTGTGGCACCCCCGAACAAAAATATTGACAAAATAATAATAATAGAAATAATATGCAGTTCTTGTATAGGGCTGTATTGCACCCGATGGGCATCCCAAAGTGCTCAGTATTTTTCCTGCAAGGACAGGAGCTTTGTTTTAAAGTATGAAGCCTATTCCCTATCAAACCAGGAATACCTGGACCAACCCCTTCTGTTTACGATAAGTGCACTGGGTTCATTTACAGTCATTAATACATTAAGGCTTTACGTCCCATCTGAAGGACGCAGCAATATAATGATTAAATTGCTTGCTTATATGTAAGGATACAAGTGTCATGACCAGGACTCGAACTTGACTCTGCTGATCAGAAACACCAAAGTCATTTCCCTTGTGGATTAATACTTGATAATTTGTGTATAGATAAATCTAAGAGACAATTGTGTGCAGTGGTTACTGGGTAGACGCCATTCCAAACATTGCACACAGTGTAATCTGCTTGTGATAGATATTGCTAGCGTGTATGCGTCCCTGTGATGGCTGGAAAAACTAGTATAGGACAATGGCGAATTACTAAAATTGAACTGGTCTATACCATTAAAGAAAAATGTTGTGAAATAATGCATACGCCCAATGCTGTCACAGTGTTTGACACACAATCATAGAAAGTCACTCCCTATACACTCCAGTTTCTTTGTTGGGATGAATGGGCACACTGTAGAAAATCTAGGAATATCAGTATACACCCGGTGACTCCTAGGAGTGTTTTACAAGAAAATTAAATGAAACCATTGTCTGTTTTTTTTTTCAGGTGATAGTTTTTTGTTGCAGTACTGGTATTGCATGAAGCTAATTCTAGAGGATGGTACAGGTTCAATCGAGGTCATCGTAGACGGCAAGGAAGGGGTATGTTATTATAGAAAGGTCGTCTCCTTTGCTGATTATTTTGTCCTTTTTGCCTCCCTCTGTATTTTGGGGAGGTGGGGGTTAAAATTTAAATGCTGATTTTTCCTATCAAAGAGGAGCTTTAAGGTCAAATTCAGTTTTGTGATTTATTTATTTATTTTCATTTTGTTAGTGCTACTCAAGTAAACAAGAAGCTAGTAGTAGTGAACTACAGCTAGAGTTCATAAATTGTGAGCACCCCTTGCTTAAAAAGCACATAATGAGTCTTGGTTTTAAAAGACTTGCATGAACCATAGAGAAAGGACTATTAGCATGAACCAACTACAATGGCAGAAACAGGTAGTCAGTCTCAAAGCCTTGCATTTAGGGTGCTATAAAGGATCTCTGATGTTGAGAAGTGTGTGATTTGGGGATGATGCTAGTATGTTGATGTTTTTTAACATGACTGCCTTGTCAAGCAACTCTGCTATGGTTGCTAAGGGGCTGGAGCTCTGCATGAACATTTTATGGAATGGAAACCAAAACTTTGTTTCGGAGGCTGCCAAAAGGTTTTGATTTTGCTGCTGTTCTCTAAACTGAACTGCAATATTCCAAGTTAGGTCTGAGAATGACTTGTAGATGGTAGCAGTAGTTCATACAGTCCAGGTTCTTCCACTTTGTTTTCCACATCATGGTTTTCTGCATCATAGTGTCTATAAACAAAGTTACTTATAGCCCTATGTTGTGTCCAAGAAAGTTTTGCATCCAGTGTGACCCCCAAAACAATTTTTTGAGTCCACATCTTCTAGTGACTCCCAAGGAAACTTCAGTTGAGGGTGATGACTGGGTTTGTAGTTCTTGATCGTGATATGATGATAGACTGGGTTTTTATGAATTGAAATTAAACTTCCAGTTCTCTGCCCAAAACGCCACCTTGTTTAGATCACACTGTAGTGATGCTGCACAGTGTAATCTAGGCCTTGGAGATGTGATTGTTTTCAAGAATTTTCCAATAAATCAAGTGCCTATGAAAGTGGAATAATATCAAGCAACAATTAATCTCATGTTAAAGTAGTGTAAAATGCCATTGTATTTGATAACTTTTTAGAGTGAAATTTGAAACATGACCTTAGGCCTATTGGATGTTAAAAAGAAGTGGGTCTTTTCAAAAAGTTTTATTAGTCAGAAGTTCAGATTCAATGCCGTTGTGATTTGTTGTCATGGAAATTCAGGAATGAACTTAAAATTCCCCATACAAAAATTTACAGGCCCAGATTATTTGAAATATGACAGCGTCATGGGATGTTAACAAATTTCACACTGTGTATATAATGGCTTTTTACACTGTTTTTTAATGCAAGGTTAGAGACTTACAATATTTTTTGACTTTCATAAGAACTATATCTATTGGAAAATTTGTACACCACAGAACAGAATTTGACTTTAACCCCTCTTTAAAATTATGGCTGTATCCAAATTGGCGGCTACAGCTAGGGCTACGACTATTACTCAGAGTATTGTTAAGTACGTCCAATGCTTTGATGATGCAGCGATCCAGTCGTAGCCGTAGCTATATCCGCTAGTTTGGACACCGCCAAGATGACAAATTCTTCTGAGTATACAGTGCTTGTCTTACATCAGGGTAAATAAAGTTTTAATAATATTCTTTATCCCCAATGCAGTTATTACAACTCGACTAAAAGACGACGTATTCTTCATATCTTATTGTTATTTATTATTTTATTTCTGGTAATGAAACCAAGGATGCCTCATAAGTGAACTTAATCACTGTAGCCTGAAAGGCTGAGGAAACCTTCTATATGAACCCAAAACACCAGGGTTAACCCCTACTCTTCCACAATAAGTGTTCTGGGTTCTTTTACGTTCACTACCAATCCTAGTGCATGGCACCTACGTCTTATTGTACAATCCGAAGAACAAAGCAAGTATGATAAAGTATCTTGCTCTAGGGCACAAGTGCAATGACCGGGACTCGAACCCACCCTCTGCTGATCAGAAACACCAGAGCTCGAGTCCGGAGCTTTTGACCACTTGACCACGACACTTCATATCATATTGTTACCATACATGTAGTAAATATCTTAACATAATAAATATTGTTTGTGTACTCAGGAAACCTTCTTCAAAGGTATACCGGTTGCCAATCTCCACACATCCCCAAAGACCAAGCTCATGCTGGAGGAAACGATGACCAAACTCTGCCCTTTTCCAATCCGTCAGGTTTCCGACAGCTCAGATGAGGATGCAAACATGGCTATAGGTGACCACTTGACACACCCATGGCTCGAGTGCTGCATTTTGTCCACAGTAGGTCATGTGGGTAGAAAAGAGGTCGTCAAATATAGCATCTTTGAAACTTCCTTGAATCTGGATGTTGAGTAAGATTTGTTGTTTTTGCTTGGAAGGGAAGGCAAAATCTTGAGCTTATTTTCTAGTTCCTTAGATGTCCAGCTTGTGCAATCACCATGCATGAATTTGCATTGTTGAATCAGTCATCTGCTGACAGTTGGCACCGGAGATTATGCCTTTTCCAGTGATTACAGTTAGCAGCATCATGAAATGGAAATCACACCCAAAAAGCACAAAATCAGCCATTAACTTGGTAGCGTTATGAAATTGGCATCTGTATTTACATTCTTGTAGAGGCCAAGTAAATGTAGGCATTTTCTTGCCAGGGATAAGTTTTGTTTTTGGTTTTGTTTTAATTTTTTAAATTTTGATTGCTCTTAAAAAGTTGCTAAGTTTTTTTTTTTATTGAAAGCCTTCAGTCTATTAAAGTCTATAGACAAATCATATGGGGATTTCCTTTACCATTATTGTTTGTTAAAGCTATTAACGGGACATAAATATGGCAAGCTTTCATTTTAACCATAGATGTATCTCAAGAGCTGGGCTTGATTTCAATGAGATACATAAATAGTCAAAAAACACATTCCTATTTATATATTCTTGGTACAATAACTATCTTAGTTTGCTTTTCATTTGAATGTTAAAGGAAATGATTGTACACAAAGGTATTGTGTTTTAATTAACGTTCAGATTTGGGCAACAAATATTTTCTTAATTATGATTCTTTGTATCAAAATCAAGATGAAAATAAAATTTTATAAGAGCAAAACAGTGTTTTAACGGATCAATGGACATTGATTGTCATTGAATTATTAAAGACACAAAAGGATTGGTAACATATTTTAATACCATTTGAAATGACAGATCATGATTGGACAGCTGTCTGTGATAGGATTTCAAGCCCTCAAGTGTTACAAATTAAAGCAAATTATGGCAACTGTCAAAAAAAAGTTTTCGTTTCTACAAGGGAGTCTTATTGCTGAGTCTTCAGAATGTGGGCTCCCCAGTCGTTTTGTGTTGGGCTAGCACTTAACTGTAATTCCTCATCAATGAGTCAATTGATGGTGAATAGCTACGTGTGCATCAGTTTGGCTGCTGGATCTGCATACTCCTAAGGAGTTCAAATGGATTCAGGGCCTTATTTGGCCCATTGAATGGCAGAAGGTGCAGAGGCAAGTTTGATACTTAAAAAAAAGCACCTGATGTTATTAACTTGAACGCAAATAAACAACTACATTTCCCCTTTAAGACTGTAATTTAAGGCATGGAGCTTACAGATAATCATTTGAAAAACCTTAAAATACACTAGATTATCATTTCCAAAACAACTACTTGTTTCAGGTTCATCACTTTGTAATTAAGAAAAACGTATTCTACAAACTATCGACCCTCCAATCGTGGACCCTCCTTTGTTCAACTATTTTTCCTTCTATCTATATACATACGAATTAAGACTTATTTACACCAAGGATGTTTCAAAGCAACAGTAAAAAAAACAAAAAAACGATTAACTTGAGTTAGAAAGAACTTGGAAAGTGGACCTCCAAGCAAGCATTAGCAGGATACCAGTCAAAGATGTTACCTGTGACATGGTATTTTAGCTGGTAAACATACGGTACTATGGTAAGCAATAAGCATATTAATTTGTTGTTCTTAAGCAGCTTGTGCTATGTTTTAAAGTCTGGTACATTTGGCATTCATAGTGGCGTTGCTGAAATTATAAGAAAAATCAAGTGTAAATTTAAAAGGATTATTTTTAAAGAACACTATTAAGACGTAAGGGTAGTATCCCACTGATCCACCAATTGTTAGAGCGGACGTGTTGCTGTTTATCTTTTTGAATTGTAGAACCCTGCGGGTTACGGTTTTAGAATAGGCCAACCCAGACGCACAAGGCATTTTTTCATGAACTATGCATTCTTCAATTCTCATTCCTGTTTGTTTAAAACATTTTGGTGGAATATTTGAGGTAGCAAAGATGAACAATGAGTAAGTGCGAAGGTAATAAACTAGAAATCATGGTAACCGTATTTATGCAAATACGAGTAGTATCTCTACCCAGCGTACCTGAGGTTTAGAGGTTTATCTTCTCTAAACTAAATAGTGTTGTTTATAGCGCACAGGTCTACGAAGCACTGGAAGTGGCAATCGGTTTTCATAAGAATCCGTTCGAGCAGTGTTATAATCTGTATGAATAATTTACAAACTTGTTGATTTGTTTTTACTAACCCGAAGGTTTGATCTTTTAAATAAAAAACAATTCTCATTTTTAAGAAAAAAACCTTGTAGTATGGATTGTGTTATTGTTGCATGGAAAGTTATGAACACAACTTTTTTAACTTTACCGATTCGTCTCATAATGTTAACACATGATTGTAATAATTTAAATATCAGACACTGTTCTTCCCTAGGAACGTTTATTATACATTTCATTACATTATTTATTGGGGAAGGGTAATGCCTAACATCAACTTAATTTCACATATCTAGTATAAAAGTTACTGTCCTAAGAATCGGGTCTGTTGCCGCAATTTTATTCTGCTAGCAATGCCCTCGTACTGCTGCACTTTAGAACTCACCACCGTATGTAACATGATGCCCAACATTATTACAATCTGTTGCAGGATTGTGAAGATATTATCTCTCTCTTTAAATTGTACTTTTGTAGCCCTCACCTCAAGTGGCCCATAGATATTATGCCCCCCCAGTTCCCCCTACGTGTGCCGCCAATTTTTAAATTTTGACTTTTGAGACTCAAAAAATTGCCAAAGTATAAAGAATTACATTAAAGGAACATTACATAGGCCTAATTGGTAAGAAAACAACTTGTAAAATATACTTTTTTATCACAGATTTACATAAAACTTACACGGTCTAACGATGATGTTAGTAGAAAACATCCCTTGAAATATTTCTGTCTGAAATGCCATATTTGATGAGAAATGAATAAACTAATTTTCCGATTGGTGTTTATCGCTCAGTGAGCGTTTTATTCATTTGTTGAATCTATATGATTTCATGCAAATGTGTAATCGGTTTTTCATTATTTTCTCGTGACCCAGATGGCCGATCGATCTCAAACTTCTACAGGTTTGTCAGTTTATGTATACGGTGGATTACATAAAGTGCTTACACTGCCAGCAACTGTTTTGTTAGCAAAAACCAATTCTGTAATGTTCCTTTAAATTTGCTTTTAAAGATATTGTACACTTTTGGTAACAGCTCAAAATCAGTGTCCACATTTTGTGTGATTAAACATAATTATGCATGAACAAAAAAACCTGTGAAAGTTTGAGCTCAATGTCATCGAGGTCACGAGAAAATAGTGAAAAGAGATCTTATGTGTTTTCTGTTTTTTCAAATTATCGCGCGCGATAATTACTATTGTTTTACTCGTTTCTCAGAAACGAAAGCATTTTAGGCAGAAATATTTTAAGGAACCCTTTCTACCATTACTTACTTTAAATCATGTAAGTTATGTATGAATCTTTGAACATTGTGTTTTTCGATCTTACCAATAGTGTACAGGGCCTCTAATGTGATAATTTCAATGTTTTAAAATCTGTTTGTTCATTTACACACAGAAAGGGTGTTTTTGGTTTTTTTTTTTACTCACGCTGAGATTATCATTAAAAAAAATAGTAAATGGCATAACAAGAGTGCTGAATAGATGCTTGTTTTAAGAGAGAGGCAAACGGAACTTATAGTTTGAATTGGCCAGAAGTACCTCTAGAAAAAATGGTGCACCCCGTTGTGCCCCTAAAATTTATCCTAGTTCCATCGCTGACAACTTCTCAACTAGCATTCCAGAAATTATTTTGCTAAGCACGAATGTGTGCTTGCCTGTAAACCAGTGGCATATTAACCAGATAGGGTAGGGCGAGAAGATTGTAAAAATGCACAAATGAATGGTTCAATACATTAATGGACCCAAGTCAGTTCTTTCCCCGTAAAAAAAGAAAACTTTCTTCCCACTGGTGATTGGTAATTTTCATTTAAACAGTTTCTCCCAATTGTCTCATTTCTTATTGTGTTCAAGCCTTCCTTATACCCCGCCTTGGCAAGGACATAAATTCAATTGCTCTTTAGTACATTATAAACCACAATGTACGATACAAGTCTCGAAGTCCCTAGATAACGGTGACCTGCGCAGTTGAAATGAGCAGAGCGACCATACGTTAGCGCTTTTGTTCTTTAGGGGCAGATTCTCCAATGGAATTTACTGCTTCGTAACCTCATAAAGGATCTAAACAGGTGTTATGCAAATGAGGCAGGTTTATTTGCGCCTGTTTTAAAGCATACTCTGTGGTGAAGACGGCATGGCATTTTCAGTACGCGAGGACCACAAGCAGCATGGCCCTACCTCTGGGCTCCTAGCATGCACGGGATTTGGACGTCGCTTATTTGGATGAACTTTACCGGGAAAATAACTCATAGTTGCTGATAATATATTCAGGAAATATTGGCAATAACTGTTGAAGCTTTTGACAAAAGTCTTGGCTGATATTTTGGAGGACACTTACGACTGAGAAAGAGAGAGAGAGTGACTTGCAATTCCTTCACTTGCAAGAAGGAATTGCCTTTTTACAAACTGCAGAACATTAAACACAATTTACTATTGAGCCCTTTAGTACATATCGCAAGTTCCACGGAGTTAACTTTAGCTCAGACTACAGACTTTATGAAGGTGAACTATTGGACAATTAATAACTTCAGTGTTGAGCATGCGAGTGTGGCTGGAGAGTGCTCCAGTGATTGAACGCAGTCTGCAGTGTAAAAAAGATGCACGACCAAAGCCACTGATGTCGAGCACAGCTTTTCCAACGACATCTTGTTGAATGTTGGTGAACATTCATGCACAATTCCTCAATGCCTACATTTTGAAGCTTTAGCTTATTAAACCCTCAGGATGAACTGGAACTAGCATTGAGGATAGGGGTTGTGTTTCAGAGTGTACTTATTCGTCAAGAAGCTGTGACCGGACCTTGCTGACTCGTGTGGACCAAGACGGGGACCGACTAGAGGCGCACCCAGACCGCAGAGAGCTGCCGTGTTCCAGTCAAGATTCAAGAGACATTTTTGTGTTGAGTTGCAAGATGGAGAACATTTCATGTGCTGACCATCGAGAGACTTTGGCCCGGTGGGAGTTGAAGATCTATGGATTGTGTGGTAATGGGATGCGACATTAGGTCGTCCAAAGAAAGACGAGTGTGAGGACCGCCCACGGTAAGCGAAGATCTAACCTATTCTCTTGCAGGTTGTCACTCTTCTTTTACACCCCTGTCCTCACAAGATAATCTACTATGAACTTGTTGAGTTGTCCCACATTTGTTAAGCTTTCAATGTGTCGTCACGCTGTCTTGGTGTTTCTTAATTTGCATGTTGGTCGAAGCCAATGATGCTTTTTAATTAGAAGACAAATCTAACTGGAATTTCTCATGGGTTGTGACTTCAAAGTCGCCAGTTGTCATGTTAAATT